>DF836501.1:23634-37602 GCA_000950595.1 Mucor ambiguus
GAGCGCCTATACACCAAGACAGTTAGTAAACGACAATAGAAGCAGCAATTATTACAAACCTACCAAGACAGAGCATCATCATCAAGACAGCCAACAGTAGATGCTTTCAGCAGCAGCAGATAACACTAAATTAACACGATAAATTACCAACACAGCTAATGAGCAACAGCAGCAGCAGTAGAAGCGAGCCCCTACCAATAAACACCAGCACAATTATTAGTAAACGGCATCAGCAGCAGCAACTAGTAAAAACTTACCAGGACAGAGCATCATTACCAAGACAGCCAACAGTAGTTGCTTGAAGCAGCAGCAGATAGCACCAAGACAGCAAGTAAACGACAGCAGCAAACAGCAGAAGCAAGCACCTAAACAACACCAAGACAGTAAGTAAACGGCAGCAGCAGCAGTAAATAGCACCAACTAACCAAAAGAGAGCATCGCCATAACAGCAAGTGAACGAAAGTCGCAGCAGCAGCGAGTACCTAAACGCCAAGACAATAAGTAAACGGCAACAGCAGTAGCAAGTAGTAACAACTTACCAAGAGAGAGCATCATAAAGGTAGCAACAAGTGAACGGTAACAGCAGCAAATAGGACCGAAAAGGCAAGAATGCAGCACCAAGAATCAATCATTGACGTGGCTCACCCAATAATGCATCAAAGAATCTTAAGCAGAGCCCAAACTAAAGAAATTTTGCTACTACAAGCAGCATTAGCACTGTATTATACGTTTACTATGCGTTTTTTTATCATACTCACATCCATTCCATCAACAAAAGTAGGGTTTTTTTAAGAGTAACAGGCTTGCAAAGAGGGTCAAAAAAAGGGGGGAAAGGACAAAAAAAGAAACAAATCGAAGACGCGGCTAAAATAGGCGTGACAAAAAAACGACGTCACCGGAGTTTTGGCTTTTACTGTTCTGAATGAGCATCCATGAATCTCCAAACGTCTTGTGTTGAAAATCCAGCAATTGTAGATAGTAACCATCCCATCAAACTTATATGAATCCAACATGATATTTAAAGACGAATCCAACGGTATCCCTATCATGTGTTTTGGTTCAGTGGATCAGAAGATTTTTGATAGGGGTATTTTAGCTGTTTTTGAAGGGTTACTCGGCTTTTGTCATGCTAATTTTGTATTTAACATGAATCAGTCTTATAGAGCAAATAATTTCTTATTAAATGAGCTTTAGTTTGAGGTCCTAGCATAATTCTATCAAAGGAAACTAACATTTTTATGGTTTCTGAAAGATCGTCATTAATTTTTTCCCTTGGTACTACAGGCAGATTTAGTTCTCAAAACTGATAAAATTGCACAATACCATTTTTTGGCAATATATCACCCAATATGCAACCGATTTGCACAAAACAACAACCATTCAATAGTTCTGCCTTGGGTTTATTATGTTGTAATGTTTGGGTGCTCCAAATTTAGGGTTTTTTATATAATTTTTCTCAAAGCCGTGTATTTTACGTTATTTTAGTATGAAGCTTACCTATAAATTCATAATAATGAATGCACACTGACCATAGCAAATATGTTCAAAATTGAAATGGGCATTTAATGGTACTCTTATTAATTAATAGGTATATTGTAAGTTGTATTCGGACAAGCGTATTTTGCAGGTATTTTAAAATTTCTTGGAGAAATAGTAAGCAACCACTGATTTTTCTCTCATTAAACGTGCTATACAAAGGTACTCTGCACTATGTTTTAACTTCGAATTGCTATAGATGACATCAGTGATACGTATCAAGACGTCTAGTACCATAATAAAAAAAGTAATGGTGGTTTGTTATGTAGCATCACAATGTTCACCTCATAAAGAAGGGATAGCCTTGTGTTTTGCTTTTCGAGTGCGTAGTGTCTGTAAGAAGTCTGTCAGAACCTCACAGCAAATAATACTATGCGTACATAAACTTATGTATAGTGTAACAATGTATAATAAACCACCATTTTGAATGAAGCAGTAATGACAGTGAACTCAATAACGATGTCAAGTAGTGCTAGAAAAAAAAAACACCACCAGCGTATATTATTCAAGAGTATCAAAAGTAACGTAAGGGTTATAGAAACATCATTTGTGTATTTTGTTCATCCTTCCGGATAATAAATGGCGCAACATCGATTATAACAATGCTTTATTAAGAGAAAACAAAGTGTGCGTGTGTCTATAGTAGTTATGCTCCAACAGAGCCATCTTGCTTTAGCTTATCGACCTTTTCCTTTGAGTAGCCCAAAACTTCGGTCAGAATTTCATTTGTATGAGCACCCAAAAGAGGAGGAGCCAGACGAATGCTCGTTTCAGCTTCACTGAACTTCACAGGAGGGCCGACCATCTTGATTGTGCCTGCACGCTCATGCTCAACTTCATGAACAAGACCTCTTGCTACGATTTGTGGGTGCTGGAATGTTTGTTCAATGTTATTGATGGGGGCAAAAGGGAAGCCAGCGCCTGTAAGCTTTTCCAGCCAGTAAGACGTATCTTCTTGCTCCAAACGATCTTCCAGCAAACGAATCAATTCCTTGCGATGCTTGACACGATCCGAATTGCGCTTGTATTTAGGATCTTCCAAAAGATGCTCAAGACCCATACGATGACACAGCTTGGCAAATTGACCATCGTTACCAGCACCAATCATGACAAATGAGTTTTTGGTAGGAAGTACTTGATAAGGTACAATGGAAGGATGAGAGGTACCCATACGCTTTGCTTCCTGTCCGCCGATCAGATAGTTGGAGGCAATGTTGGCTAATGATGCTACTTGGGATTCGATCAAGGAACAATCAATGTGCTGTCCCTTACCAGTAGTTCCACGCTGGATCAAGGCGGCCAAGATAGCACTATGGGCGTATAGTCCAGTGGTGAGATCTAATGCATAATATTAAAATCAAGCCTGAAATAAACACAGCTCAGCTTACCTGTGATAGCAACGCCTACTTTGACAGGAGTGCCTTCTGGCTCACCGGTAATGTGCATTAATCCCGCTTCAGCCTAGTATAATGAAGCTAAGTCATTATCTATCATTACTTGGCTTGTAGCATATGTTACCTCAATAATCACATCGTAACCAGGTCTATTTGCATAAGGGCCAGTTTGTCCATATCCTGTAATGGATGCATAAATCAACCTGGGGTTGATCTTGCTCAACTCTTTGTAGCCCAGACCCATCTTCTCAAGCTTTCCAGGCAAATAGTTCTCAACAAGAATATCACTCTCCTTGACCAGATCATGGATCAGTTGACGCCCACCTTCTGATTTCATATTGACAGTGACAGATTTCTTGTTGCGATTGACACATAAAAAGTAAGCGGATTCACCGTGAGATAAATCGGATGCGTCCTTATTGTCTGCGAATGGTGGGCCCCAGGCTCGAGTATCGTCACCGCCATTAGGGTTTTCTACCTTGACTACATCAGCACTACATTAAGCGAGAGGTCGGATGAGTATATCTGTCGCATTGTTACAAACTGTCTATGTATGCACTACCCTAAATCGCCCAGCATCATTGTGCAGTATGGTCCAGCTACGAATTATTATGACATGAGCCAATCTGTTTAATATCCCTGATTCTGACATATACCCAATACTCTTGTCAAATCTAAAACTCGGACTCCTTCTAGCGGGGCACGACCGGTTGATTTGGAAGGTTGAATCAAGTCTCTGAACTGAGTTGTGCAAGAGGTGAATGTGCGTTGAACGAGCATGTGCTTGACAGGTCTCGATCTCAGGAAGAATCGGCCCGTATGGAGAATGGATGTAGCAGACATGATCAATACACGAAAAAAAATGTGAAAGTGAGCAAAAGTGGAGAACAAACACATCTGGCTACAATTTCATATTTAAGTCTAACGAGACTATCGGAACCCCACAATCAAGGAACGCATGAAACTTTTCCCGTGTCAAAAGGTATATTCTATTTGTCATTTGGTGTAACAATCTCATTGCTTAAAGCAGATCCTGTGAATTTGCATGCAAAGTTGCTATGACAGCAGTGCTCCTTGTATAGAATAAGCATACACATTTATTGTATCATCTAGTCCAAGCAAATTAACACGAGCTGTGATTCCGTCAAGATCAACAGAGTCTTTTCGTGAACAACTTGTGCTCCCATAATATCCACATCATGCCCTTGTGTCAAATCCACTAAAGTCTGCACTTCTTCCAAGCGCTTGTCGTCATGATGGTAGTATATATAGGCGTTCCGGCTGCTTTCAATGATGGAGGCAAAGTGCAAGTCAGTGTCATGGTGAATGAATCGAGCGTCTCGTTTGGAGGCTTGGACAAACGCAAAGGCGTCGAGTGTAGCTGTATGTTCAATCTGAATTGCATCCCCTACTTCAGTCAAAGTGAACACCAGCCCGTCCACATCCATTTGAAGACACACAGAAGGAAGATTGTGTGCTGCTTCATACGAACTGCAAATCCAGCGGCAAGTGCCTGAATTGAACTCGTCCACTACATTGCCCGAGCGGTCATACACGCCAAACACAATTGGCTCACCAGCATCATCGACGTCCTCATCCATATCTGTTGCCGCTGGATGTTGGGCTGCTTGCACAAAAGCAGGATTGGGAACTAAGGATGTAGAAGTGTCCTCAGATGTGAATTTGGCTAATCGATTCTTGATTTCTGATAGGTGATGGTCTGAAAGTGTTTCCATGATACCGTCATCCTTGTCAAACAGTTGCGGCCAGCGTGTGTTTTCATCCATCTTGGTCATGCACAGTGTCAGTGTATTGTCTTCCAAAGTCCAAAGAGACTCATCAGGCTGTATAGTGCCCCATAGCTTGCGGAATGGGTAAGAAATCGAGCTGTTCTGGACTAGCAGACTCACATGGTCCACAACGAATTTGCAGCTGATGGCTGATTTAGGCGTGTTTTCGGGTAGCTTGAATTGCACGGTAATATCAGCACCCTCTTGACTCCATTGATAGACCTCTTGCTTGGGTGCTTCCTCTATAATGTCCATTGGAGTTGGTGTCCCGTCCTCAGCACCACCAACTTCATCCTCATGTGGCAGTATTTTGACCTTGTTGTAGCGCACTTCGCTTCCAAAAATGCATTTGCCAGACGGTGTGATAGCGCAATAAACAGGCACTTCTGGTCCAGTTTGAATGTGGAGTGTTTTGAGCAGCAATACAAATGATCCATCATCCAATCGCTCGGTCGTATTGGTGGGAATATCTAGTTCTAGTGTGGCGATATTGAATTCGGTGGTCTTTGATGCTGTGCGACTGTATACGACGAGCGTGATTTTGGCTTTGGTTTGGCGAGCTGCTAGCAACATACATGGCACAGGTGAGATGCCTTCGTTTCCTGCGCCCAGATAACACACAGAGGCGAGTGATGTGCCTAACATCTTTCCATCCTTTTCCTCCATTCCTATCAATTCGATATCGCCTACGCCATTAGATGCTAGTAGTAACTCACGGCTGACAGATACGGCTGAAGGTAGTTGAGGCTCAATTGGCACAGTGCTATCGAGCTCTACAAATCCTGGAACACTTCCCAAAGGCTTAATAAGCTGTGTGATTAAATGCGTCTGTAGGTTTCTGGTCAACTAACCAAGGTATAAACGTTAGCACGTCTATGCGTATGCTAATCCAAACACCTCTCTACCTTGTCGTACACAATCATGTGCAAATTGAACTCCTGGTCAATGCAGAATGATGAGCCTCTGCTCTGATCCAGAGGATGGCCATAGATCAAATTGCTGTGTCTAATTCTTGCTTGAAGGTCGCGAAACCCAAGTCTCTGATCGTTGGTGGGTTCATACACTTGGATGCCATCAAGCGGGAACCGGATGAGACTCGTTGCTTCTTGAAACGGACGCAGTTTATAGCCTTCAAACTTGAGATTGAGCTTATCTGTGTCTAGCTTGAATCTTGTATTCATATTGGTGAGAAAGATAAAAAAGAAAATCTTGACATGGAGTCTATCGCATTACACACAAAACCTTTTCGTTTTTACCTCTCCGCCTTGTCTCACCATCAACGCGTTGCTTCAAAATGTGCCATGATGATTGCTTTTCTCCTCTTTATTACTCCATCAACTGATAAATATGGCCACCTCCATGGAAGATGTGCAGCGGTTTCTCAATGAAAACATAAAGAATGAACAGGATCTCAACTTGAATCACATTACAGACCTTTTGGCATCTGGCAGAGACAAGCAAGCCAATTTGGATTCTCAGGTAAGTGCGCTTATCCATGGATTAGCTTGGGTTATTCATCGACATCAACAGCTTCAAGCCTTGGAGCAAGGGACAAAGAGTATCTTGGCACAGAAGATGGAAGAAACCAGAACATACGAATCAACCTTGAGTCACCTAAGCTCTTCGTTAACAACAACGGAAAGAGATATCGACAGTTATATGAGCGAATCAACTGGAAACACACCTAAAGCAAACCTCCTCGAGCAATTGACACTGTTGGAAAGCAAGCTCAAAACGATTGATAACGCAAAGAGTTATATAAAGGCGCTGCTGGTTGTCAAAGAATTAAGGTGAGAACGCAACGTCCATTAGAGAATCACTGACTAATGCTTTTTGAGACAGCTCCCAAGCACTCAATCTCGTAAAGACAGAGCCCGAACAGGCCATTATACCTTATTCTCAACTCGTTAAATTCGAGACGTATATCAACAACCAATCCAAACAACATGAACAGTACAGTGCATTATCAGAACATGTTCAAAAGTGCCGAATCCGTCTTTGCGAAGAACTAGATGCAGTGTTGACAGCAGACTTTAAGCAGACCTTGGATAGCGTGTCATGGCCTACGCCCATGAAGCCGCCTTATGGACCTCAACTGAAAGCAAAGCTTAAGGATTTTGAAAAGACGTTTCGCAATTTACTCATGCTAAAGAAGCCGTAAGTGATTTTGTGTGAATGCTCTTTATCGTTGTGCTCAATTACAGATATAATGCAGGTCAGAAAGCAAAGACGATATTCTCAGCCCAATTGCCATCATGCTGGAAGGTCTTTCATTGCGATTTCGATTCCACTTTGAGACATCCAAGCCAACAAATCGCATTGATAAGCCAGAATGGTATTTGCAGCATGTCAAGAATACCATTTCTACACACATGCCATTCATAATGACTACGATTCAGCCCATCATGGAAACGATCAAGCAAGACAGGGTGATTTATGCCAAGGATCAGTTTATTCGCGGCTTATTGCAAGATGTTACGAGAAAGCTGGAAAAGACGATGCCTGAATTACTAAACCATCCCAATTGGCTTAGCCATACAATCCATCAAGTGCTGCAATTTGACAGATCTCTGCAGGAGGAATTTGCTTACGACCAATATACCGCACTGGCCAATATGATTTTGGGTAACTCGACATGGTTCAATGCTTGGTTCCAAGCTGAAAAATCTTGTAAGTGTGTGTGTTGAGTAACGAGCTCTATTCAAACGTGCTGATAAAGATATATATGCTAGTTGCGCAAGCCAGATACGACGAGATTTTGTTGGACAATCAAGCATTTGACATTTACGCAGAAGATGATTTCGAAAAATCGCAGCAGTCCAACAGCAAGCCCATTAAGCGTACAAAATCAGCGGTGCGACTGGTCAATCTCTTGGAGAGCATCACAAATACCTACAGCCTTGTCCCTAACCTTGTCCAGAAATTCAAGTTCTTTGCTGATATTCAGTTATATCTGCTGGGACAGTATCAGAAGCGCTTGTCTGCAGCCATTGATTCCTTTGAAGCGCTTAGTTTGATTCGATCAGTCCCTGTGCCAGGAGCACTTCCAGAAGCAGTTACTGGTGTCATGACGGCCACTGAAACAGGAGGCTCTGTATCAGCATTGAATCGTTTGCATAGATGGTGGACCAGTGCTAGATCTATCAGCGATGTACTCAAGGATTGGACAGAAGAGGAGGTATGCTGTATAGAGGGTTGTGTAATGACTGATAGTAACCTCTGAAATAGCTGTTTCTTGACATGCAATACGAGATCAATCAGGAGCCAGACTCTATCAAGGAAATAATTCGTGAAAACGAAAAGAATAGTTGCATGCTACAACTATCAGATCAGCAGACTGAGGGACTGTTCTCCAATGCTTTGGTTGCATATGAGCAGCTAAATAAGCGAACAGAGAAGATAATTGTCAAGATTGCCATCAAAGAGTGGACCACAGAGACGAGACAGTATGCGAAAAAGTAAGGAGTTAGCCGCATTTTCGGGTGTCATCCTGATGGTTAATTTGGATTTTGTAGGGATGTTTGGTGGCAGTCATCTACCGAGACACCAAGCGAAATTTCAGATGAGCTGTATAGACCCCTTCAAGATTTACGAGTGACATGGAATTATCTCTACAATACGTTACCCCAAGCAGACTTTTTGATTGTGTATCGCAAAACACTGAAAGAAATTGAAAACTGGTACTGGAAAAATATCATCACACAGAGCCAATTTTCTACAACAGGTGCCTGTCAATTAGAGACTGATCTGAAGCAAGGACTGTGGAAAATAGGACAGAAATGGGTATCAAAGCCGGAGAACTTTATGAAGAGGTAAATTTGCTGCATTATGGTTGCCATGGTGATGATTAATTTCCAAGTTTGTTAGATTGAAGGAGACGATTCAACTGCTGACATTACCATTTTCATCTGAGCAGGACGGTATTATAGCCTGTGATGTCCTGATGAAAGCGCTCGCAGACACCAAGCAACTGGAATTGGTACAAAGTACGCTTGCAAAGCTAGGGATCGAAGTATTGAGCAATGGTGAAATCCGTGATGTGCTTCGAAGACGAAATGACATGTTGTACAGCTGGAATTAATTTCTGAAATAAACAGGACGAGCTTTACCAATGCTTTGTCTGTCCCTTGTTTTCTTTGTTTCTTTCTCTCTGTTTCTTTTTCTCTTTTTCTTTGTACAATATATCTATTATGTCCACAGACTTAACACCACATTATAGCGATGATTTTTTTGCCAATGCTCAATCAGCTATGGACGATTGGCATTATGAGATGAGAAGAGAGATCCAAGAGATTGTTGTAAGTTATTGGCTTGCCCGATGTCTCGCTCTAAGCATACGCATTGACAACAAGAATACTCTCTTATAGCCTGGTCTCTATTTGGGCCCTTTTTCAGCTTGTCGTCAAATTGAAGAGTTAAAGAACAATGGCATTACACACATTGTCTGCTTTGTTGACCAGAATGAAGCAAGACTATTCCGAACAGACACATTATCACAATACTTTGGACTTGAAAAGTTTATCGTGAGTGATTCAAATCTCCAAAACCTCATACAGTTCTTCCCAGACACGTCTCGTTACATCCACAATGTGATATCAAAACAAGGAAAGGTGGTCGTTTGCTGCAATGGTGGCATGTCCCGTAGTCCAACTTTTGCCATCGCGTACATTATGGAGAGATACAATATCGATGCTTCACAAGCTTATCATTTCGTACAAGCAAAACGACTGTGTATCAACCCAAACGATGGCTTCAAAAGCCAACTCAAAGTAAGCTATTGCAGCCACTTGAATCATGCATGAATTTATTAATGAAAACGTATAATCAGGAATATGAGCCTATATACAGAGCACGTCAAACTCAAACTGTGAATGAGGAAGACGATGGATTGAAGAGACGACGACGACGATCAGGACCTGATAATGATGAAGATGGCAATGCAAGCGGCGAACAACAGAGTTATGGAGAATCCAAGAGATTTTACGGTGTAGAGGAGCAACAACAGAATTGTGTCAACGCTAATCTGAATGCAGGGTATTCATCGACCGTATTGTAAAAAAAAAAAGAATGTACAGTAATAATCAAAGATATCGAATAAAGGCAATGTAGGAATTTCAGTTGTCATTGCTTTCATTCTATTTTATCAGTGTTTTGTTGATTTCAGCATCAGCGTCCAATGAACCTAATCATTTCCTGATTAGCCCAGCCCGTCATGCCAAGATGACCGTAGACCGCTTACCATTTGATTGTTCCCCGTCGGTGTACTCTGCCTGTGTCTCATATAATAGCGGTGCTATCATGTCCTGCTGATCTGAGAAATCATTCGAGTTGGTTCTTTTTTGTAGGCCATCTTTCTTTTGCATGTAGTGGACAGAAAGCATACTACAGATAAACAGAATGATAAGGAAGCTAGCTACTGTGAATCCCTTATCTAGTCCACTGTGTGTTAATATATTATGTTGTTGTTCATGCCGATCCTACTTACGATAATGGGGCGCATCAGTCACTGGCCACAAGACTAAGGGTGACCAAGTAGACATCAAGGAAGAAGATGTATTCATTATTGCAATAGCCATTGCTCTCATTTCACTATTGGTAGAGATAGTTTCACTGGCCCAAGTCATGATGGTCTGTCAAATGGTATGAGTAATTCAGGTACACAAGCTCTTGTTCATGACATACCGAAGTTAGTGATCCTAGGCCAGCATGCATCACTAAAAAGGCTACGTATAGGACCCAAAATGGCTGCACAAAAGCTGATAGTGAGCTATGAAACATGTCAATGAGTCAAGAGATAACTAGATGCACACAGACAATAAACATTTGAATTGCTGATTTGAGTGTAAACAAATACAAAGCACCAGATGATGACCATGTCCCTAATGGTGTGTCATATCACAGATAGAATGAACTTACCACATGCCAATCAATCCAAAAGTTGCTGGGACGACAATACACCTAATATTTAATGTCTAAGTCTCTCTAGCCGTTTCTTGTTTCAATGTAATCAACTTACCACACACGCGTGTTGTATCTATCGCTCATGAACCCATTCAGTAAGCCAAAGATCATGGTGATAATAGTATCCGGCTATCGTTGCGAGTCAGTGATGCTATGTGTGTCCAACAGAGTATCACTCACTGTAGTCAACAGGTTTGCGGTAACTGCATCAAATCCAACCTTTTTCGCCACGATACCAAGAACATGGGCTGCTCCCAAAGAGAGATGTATCGATGCCCAGCTGATGACAAATGGGTATAGATACTTGTTCTTGAGCAAAGACTTGACTTTTTCAATTCGCTTGCTAGCAGTAACCCTCTTTCCTTCCTTTGTATTGTCGATGCCCCTTCGATGAATTGCCAACTCACTTTCTGATTGATTCAGCCATGCCGTATTATGAGGATAATCAGGCAAATAACGATATCCCAATACGGCCAAGAGCAATGTGACGCTAGCATCAAACATAAACATCCATCGCCATCTATACACTCGCTCGTGAGTTACCGAAACTAATGCGCAATGCTCCTCTGCCTACCCGCTAATGCCAAATGTACCATCAAGGGTTTTCAACATGACGGCTTGTACAACGCCACTGAGACCACTCCCAAAGGAGCCGCATATGGTTACCAAAGCCAATCGTTTCCCCAATTCTCTTTTTGTGTACCATGTACCAATCAGAAATATAATCTAATACCAGTTGAACAATAAGCTTTTTTTCCATATTAAATGTCAAATTAACCTTACTCCAGGATAAAAGCCTGCCTCAGCTAAGCCCAGCAAAAATCGTATGAGGTAGACGCCATGTACAGACTGAACGCAAGCCATGGCTATTGTCAGCAAACACCATATGATTTCTAACGCAGGCAGATACCTTGAGGGCCTCATATTTGATAACAGGATATTAGATGGTATTTGCATTCTACGTAAATATCATTTGTATGAGAATTGATTCATGATATGATAAACATTCTCAACTACTTGCGATAAATAGCCAATCATGAATAATACGCCCATCCAATTGTACTGTATTCCTGTTATATTGAGCTCTTCTTCCATACCACTGATAAAGGCACTTCCTACGATGATATACCACGTTGAGCAAAAGCTTGATTGATGAGCAGTGTACACAAATCCTACCCAAGTTGGTGTTGTCCAGAGTTTTTACAAGGTTGCCAAACATTGCAAACAGCAGTAGTCGTTTATCTAACCGATGAACCAGTTCAATTTCATCTATACGATTAAACTGCTTGAACTCTGTTTCAGTCTCTTCTTCTTCCTCAAGATAGTCGTCTCCAAGTGGGTCAAGTTGAATAGAATGTTGATGCCATTCATGAGATCCCCTTCTCAATTCGATACATTCGTCGTCTCTCATCTCCAACGGTTAAAAGGTAAAAAGTAAAAAGAAAAAAGAAAAAGGGGAGTAATTAAAACATTGAAGGGGGTAGCACCTGCTGCTATTTCTTTTCACCATATTAAACCATTCGCGTTGGAGCGCATAGAGAAAAATGCTCTGTAGGTGCTGAACCACGTTTCCATTAGGCAACTCCGAAATTCCCCTCTTTGGAATCCATGTACCACGAAAAACGAGCATTTGAAAAACGTTGCCTTAATATCTCGTCTCATAGGGTCTTGAAAAAATGCTTTTATATTAGCAACTTATATGTGTAAGCTTACATTGTAATAAATGCTATATGTGTAAGCTTACATTGTAATAAATGCTATATGGCGAAGCACTTTTTCCTTGCGTTTGTCAATCATACAAAAGTAGTGCTTTTTGAATCATGCAAATGCAGCATAATTGTTTGTCAAACCAAAGAAGAGGGGAACGAAAAACAAACTTCTGGTTGCAAGTTGAGTAGCGTCTTTAACTGTCATCATGAAAACGGTTGACACAGTTGACAAACTAAGAATAATGTAGCATTCAGAAATATATTCTCTATTTGATTTGACAGATGCTGTCATGGTAACCTACCACTGCTAAGCTACTGATGTCTAATTTAAACGCAGCAGATCCAGGAACCATCTGTAACTCTATCTTTAAGTTAGATGTTATTCCTTACTCCACATCAGCAACCAAAATGAGTCAGTGTACCCATTTGTACTAGTAAATTTAAGTGAGCATTTTTAAATATTCAATATAGACATATTAGAGGCAAACTATGCTTTGTGTATCTTATATAGTAAAAGGGTTCCGATAAAATAGAGTTTACCGTTTCATGCGAGTTTAGCGTTCCATGCCATTACGTAGGTTATTCGTTTCCAAATGACAAGGTGCACAATATCAGGGCGTGGCATTATGGTTTGCTTCTTTTCCAAAACAACATTGTGTCAAGTACTATATACATGCAATTTTTTGGGGTTGTATCGTTGAAAGACAAACAATAGCAACAATAACAAGTACAGAAGATGTTTGAGCACACTTTTAATGGAAATCCCGAGAAAAAGCTTGGAAAGCTCAATTCTCCTAAATCAAGTTTCACAAAAAAAGATTCAAGGTTTTTCCAGAGCTAAAAGAGATTATCTTGTTGTTTGTTGTCTTGTTTTAATCTTTCAAAGTGACCCTCCTCCTCCCCCCCCGCATTTTTGACATACATGCTACATACAAACAAAAATTGAGTTTCGTATGATGAATATAAAAGCTCATGTTTCGATACTTGGTGTGTTCTTTCTTTATTCTATAGTTTTGTTCTTTTACTCTTGCATTCAATATGCCTAATCCTGTCAAGCCTGTCAACTTATCCGGAGGACAATGGTAAGAGAACTAGATGGCCCACACTCTGCTGATTTATACTTACTGCTTCATGTTCACAAAAAAAAAAACAGTGATCATTGTGGACAGGTACTAAACTATGGCTGATCTGATATGACCTTTGTACAATACAATCAAAGCTAACACACCACATCACTTTTAGTATGGTCATGGTCGAAAGCAATGTAGTCTTTTGAGGAAGTAAGGCACTCCAATCAATATAACGTGTGAGAAAAAAAGAAACAGAGATCCCCTACCGTTTGCTCTGAATATACCCGCAACCTCGTAAATTCATTACATGTATAAAATAACTGTAGTGCCTGCATATTCTACTAAAAATAAAATGCTTCAAAAAGTCTTTGCTTTCTTTATTATAATTCATTATTCATATAGATGTCATCGTTGTTACTTGAGATGTTACAGATGCATAAAATCTCAAATATTTACCTTTTTCCTAGAGATGGATACACAAGTAATCCAATACCAGTTTCTATCAAAA
>DF836501.1:38438-65269 GCA_000950595.1 Mucor ambiguus
CTTATTTTCTTTTAGGCTGAAGCTCTCAATACTTTCGTCTCATCAATGGGCAATATTTAAATGACGATTAACAGACCTTGGTTGGTGTATCATATCCAAAACTTCTTTCAGAGATATGACATGATTTCAAAATACATTTTGCAAGAATGCTAATTTATAAGCTTCGGTTAGTTCTCTGCTGTTGCCTAGCTTTGATGACAACCAACTTACAGATTACCTTTATCCATCTCATTAAAATACTGTAAGCTGCATTGAATATGTATGCTACTAGCACAGACCTCTTAACTTTTCATTAACACGATATACATGGGCAAGCATTATACTGGCAATCCCTCTTACTATTCAGAACTGCGCAAAACACTGCAAGAGTTAAATAGACTTAAGCAGTGATTTCTCGTGTTACAAGCCGTTTTAGGCAGCCAGAACAACGCCAAACAGTTTTACTCATCTAGCATTCACTTACTAACACCCTTGCTCAGTTTATTTGGGATCAAAAAATTATTGTCAGAAGTTGACCCAAAAGCATGAGGTACCCCTCATGGATTTTACCAAAAATCAAACGATCATGTTTTTAACCACAAAAATAAAGGCTTTCACTATAGCATATATTGAATCAAAACGGTTCTGTCGATTCAGGGCAACCCTTGAGAGCACTTTTGTGCGACGTTTGTATGCAAAATCTTTACATTTTCACCAATAATGCCATTTCATACTTTTGAAAATTGCTTGATAAATTTATTCAAAAAATTTAGTGTACGTAGTGCCATCAAATGCTCCTTAAAAAGTACTCCAGGAATGGATTAGGAAGCATAGAGCGATCATCACGACTTCAATAGTCGAGCCTGGTAAAATAGATAAATTGGGTCGATTTTAATCGGATTTAGGCCAATCTAGCAGAGCAGAAGTAAGTCGGAGTTAAAATAGCCTGGCTGGCCAAAATGTGTTTCTCATGTAGGCAATCAATATTTCAAATGCTAACGAGAAAGCTATGACATGCCGATATCATTTTCTTCTACTAATAGTGCTACTTAGTCTGGCTTACCGCCAAAGCATGTATATGATTGATGTTTCTGAATTTCTGAACTTGCAATGCTAAACTCTTTCAGATTCATAAACAAGGCGCCAGATGCTGATGAAATTGCTGGTTTCACCCTAATGCTTTTACAGCTACCTAATGTCGAACAAGAAAGTACTACCCTATATACCTTGCACAAGAAGAACTGGGCATATATGGCAGCATTACAAGTGAGAAATAGAGAGTTTGGAAATCAGATTGGCCACGGCTGAATCTGCCTCCACCCGTATAGAGTGAGATGTGTGGTTGGTATGCACAATACTTGCAGGTACAAAACAAACGCACTGAAGGATTGCATTCAATTACCTGAATTGATGTGAATGACGAGCCCAATTTATTAAAGTAGATTTATATGATACAAATAAAATGCAAAGATGAGTGAGTTTGTTTTAGATTGTTCCAATAGATGAACGAGATGGTGGTGGCGCTTTGTTTTGTGCATAATCCATAGCAACCGCTAAGCCGGTTAGTATCTTTAAAGCCAAATCTAGTTCTGGATAGTTTGTGTCGTATGGATGGACATACTTTTGCAAATCTAGTGATATCCTGGTTAAAACGACTGCAAGCTCACTCTACAACCCATTTTACTTACCCTTAATCATGAGACAGTATCTCGGTATCCTCTGAATGGGTGCGATAAAGTAATCTGACATGCCTAATCGATTTGTGTCTCTTCGGGATAGGTTTTCCTGTACAAATATATACTTTTTTAGCATATATTTTCCATATTCTCTCCAATCTCCTTGACAAACATAATACCTGATCAATTTTGATGAACAGCACATTACTACAGGCTCTTTTGATTGTTTTGATGTTTGCTCTATAATGCATGGCGTATTTCAAAAACACAACAAAGCTGGACTCAAAGGACCGAAACACTTGCCCCACATTGTTGGTGGATTGGAATGATTGCAGCAAATTGTCGGATAATTGCACTAGTTCTGGCAGATGATTGAACAGTATTGGAATATCTGTTGATTTTACAAGTGGATCTTTTGCCTGAGAAGCAGCCAACATTGGCCGCATGTATCTCTATGGTACACAAACATTTAGCCTACAAGCTGCTTGGAGATGCACATGTGCCTTACTTCTTGGATCAACACCAGCAGCTGATTGTATGATTTCTCGGTTTCTATCAATTCGTTCAATATGAACCGTACCATGGCAAGGTCCTTTGGTGATGACTGTCGTACAAATCTTTGTCTCTCTAGTGGATCTTCCGGCTTAGATTCAATATTGTAAGTAATAAATGTTAGTGTTATTAATAATTTGATGCAGATGAAATACAAAAAACCATCAACTCACTGTCAATGCTGGATGTGCCATGATTTTGTATAATTCTCTTTTATCGTCATCTCCCACGCAGTCTTGGTCAGGGTTTGCAGATAATAATTGTGTAATCGTATTTTTCCAAACATGAATCGCTCGGGTTTCTTTTGATTTTAGTGAATCTAATCCTAGTACAGTGCGAGCTCGTGCTACATTGACTACGCCTGACAGCCTCTTTTCTTTATTTTGAGATATAGAACGAGAAATACAGTACTCTCTTTTAATAGATGTCGAAGATAACGCAAAATCTGATTGGACTGTGTTGATGAGTTGCTCCTCTTCCTCCTCCTCATCTTCTTCCTTGATGGTGAAATCATCCAGCAAGCGAATGGTCTTTAATGAAGACGACCTGGATGAACTGCTGGATGAGTTACTCTCTTCAGTTTGTTGTTGTTGTCGATCAATAAAGTCTATCGCAATAGAATGTCGGTTAAGCTGCCGAGTTTTTGTTTGTTGTTGTTTTTGCTGTAATGAAGATGGTGGCGAAAACGATATCTGCCGTGCTATAGTGGCTCTTGTGGGTCTGCTAGTGGACTCTTCATCATCATCTTCTTCTTTTGCTGACGGAAAGAAGAATTGGGACAATGGTCTTGCCGACAACGAGGGCTTTAGTTTTAGATTGGGTGGTGGTAATTGAAGCATTGGCGTTGGTTGTGGTTGAGGCAGAGACACATTTGATTTGCACTCCAATGTCCCCTTCTGCCTTGTCCTTCTTCTGGAAACAGATGCAACGAGCGTCTGCAACTTGCTGAAGGAGGAGGATCTGTTCTTTTTGGTTTTTGTGTCATTAGTACTGTCATTTTTGCTTGCTGCTGCTGTTGCTTTTTTCAATAGAATGGAATTGTTATTACAAACGTCAATGGACATGATGTTTGAAGTAGGAAATTTTGTTAGAAAGAAATAAGAAGAAAAGAAAGAGAGAAGAGGGAAAGAGGGGAGAAAAGGGAAGCAGAGATGGCACAGTACATGTAGCCCCTAAAAAAAAAGAACATGTTTGCTGTTTGTCCAACATCAAACTCTTACTTGCTTGTCCATATTAATCAGGTACAGTGATTCTCCACTTCAATATGTTTTTCCAGTGTGTTTAAATAAGGAGGTGATGGGGCAAGTACATTGATTTTTTCAGTGGACAATGGTCTATATGAAATGCAGAGAAATGCTATCAAATGCATCTATACAATATGAAGCGTGCTTGTACATTATTTCACTGATATTAACCAAAGGGTGTTGCCATTTTAAGGCCATCAGAATCGAGAAACGCGGTTTAGCAAAGCTCATCTACAAGCTTACATGGCATTACAGCAAGCCGTGTCTATATTGTGGTATACAGTGCCAAGCATGTAGTGATAGGCAAGACTATAATTGTATTTCATGTAGATAAACTCTTGTCCAAGCAATCATTATGATGCAAACCTCACTTAATTTTGCATCCATTTTCACATGCCATCGATCTGACAAACTAGTGTGTAGCCCATACCTTGCTTTTGTTGAAAACAAATGCTCAGTTATGATACACGATCCATCTACTCTGCTATTATACACGATCCTGGTGCCTTCTGAGCAGGCAATTCCAGATCATGAAAATCAAACTCTCAATACAGCTATTGAATAGGAGCTTGATCTCGGGCAAGTTTAATTTGATTGTCAAACACACACTCGCGTTTTCCACTTTTCTTCGAAATAAATAAAAGAAAACCATGGCCCAACACTGCACTGTTGCCTCTGCACCAGGAAAAGTACTTTTGACTGGCGGCTATCTCGTGCTTGAGCAAGCCTACACTGGCTTGGTTATTGGTACATCCGCTCGATTTTACACTGTCATCAAACCAGAAAGTGCAGGTACTCCAGGTACCCTCACTGTACGCTCACCTCAATTTGAACAAGCAACTTGGCAATACAAGGCAATTGCCGATGGCGATAACCTTGATTTTGCACCCATGTATGGCTTCCCTACACACTGATCTGGTTCATACCAATCACTGACGTTTGATATCTATATAGCACAACAGAGAGCAGCAACAAATTTGTAGAAACATGCTTGAAATTCACATTGCAAGTCATCCTCGAGCAAAGCGGAACACATCAAGTAAACCAACTGTTGAGCAATGGCATTGAAGTTACTATTGTTGGCGACAATGACTTTTATTCACAACGTGCTCAGGTAACGTAGGAGACGATGGAAATACCAGCAAAGGCATAGCTTGATCTAAATCCTAAATAGCTCGAAGCAAAGCACCTTTCAAACAATGCAGCTGCATTAGCTTCGCTCGACCCCTTTTGCAAAACACATGCTACATTGGCTACTGTACACAAGACTGGCCTTGGAAGCTCAGCTGCACTCACAACATCTCTTGTCGCTGCGTTATTGCTCTATTTCAAGGTGGTTAATGACTCGCTGGATAAAGAAGAAAAGGTGCTAGTTCACAATGTGGCTCAATTTGTGCACTGTTTTGCTCAAGGTAAAGTTGGCAGCGGGTTTGATGTATCATCTGCTGTCTGGGGTAGCCATCGTTACAAGAGATTCAATCCAGCTATTTTGACTCCAATTATGGTAAATAGCGCTCATTACCAGACACCCCAAGGAGACAATGTATAACCTCCTTTTTTTTCTTTTCTTTCTTGCTTGTTAGGATGAACATGTAGACTCCAAAGTGTTATCAAAGGCACTTGATGCTCACAATCAAAGGTAAGAGACAGAAGCAATAATTGTGATAATGTTTGTTTAATGCGCATGTCTAGCTGGGATAATGATGTTACTCCATTCAAGCTGCCTCCAGGCTTTGATCTGATGTTGGCCGACATTGATGCTGGTAGCCATACACCTACTTTGGTTGGGAAAGTCTTGGCTTGGAAGAAATCAAAGCCTGAAGAAGGTAACCCCACTCATTTGTATCATGCCGCGCTAAATATTGACAAATTTTCTACTATACAGCCGACGCCCTTTGGGATGAACTAGGCACATACAACTCTCGGGTGGAGCAGCATTTCCGTCAATTGTCTACCTACCACGACCAAGATACCAAGTTATACAATGAGACGCTTACTGCTTGCTCTCAATTAAAGTCCAGTGAATGGCACACTGTGCCTGGATTCATTGCCCAGGAGTTTGTAGCACTGGTAAAGGACGCTCACCATGTTCGCTCTCTCTTGCAAATGATGAGCGATTTGTCAGATGTGCCAATCGAACCCAAGGAACAGACAAGACTGTTGGATGAATGTGCAAGTGTACCTGGTGTTGCCATGGCAGTCGTTCCAGGAGGTAAGAGTTTGACATTGATTTCAAGTGTGGGCAGGATGATTCAATTGTTTGTATAGCTGGCGGCTATGATGCCATTGTTTGCATTGTCTTGTCTGACAAAGCAAAGAAAGATGTCCGCCATGTTTGGGAGAATTGGACGGAGCTCAGTGTTGGTCCTCTTCTTTCTCAAGCAGACTCTCATGGTGTCACTTGTGTAGAATTAGAAGCTGTACCTGGCTTATCCGCTGTTCTCTCTAATTGACTCAGCTAATCCATCTCCACACATACATTGTCAGAAACATCATATACATAAAAGCCGCTTTAATACACTCAACGCCTTCTAGTTACCATCTCGCTGAATTTAACACTATTCCTTGGGTGAGATTCCAGCGCATCTTTCGCATGTTTACATAAGTATGGACAGTGAACAGCGATTCAATTCTAGAGACATCTAATGGCCGATGCAGAAGATGAAATGTGACAGACCAACCGAGAATAGCCACACTTTCAGTGAGTAGAGGCCTCTCTACTTGTGAGCTCTGCATCTCACATTTACGAGTGCTCTGGCAGCGACATCTCCCAACACACTTGATAGAAAGATCCTGCATGATAAATCCGTACACCCTACTCAATGTAGCAACGGGAAAGAAACAGTCAAACCTGCAACATTTCCTAGATAATTTTTTTCTAGTATTTTTCCTAAACCTCTCTCTCTCTCTCTTTCCCTTTGCATTCTATTCCACTCAACAACCATAACAGTTCTCGCAACGCTTTGATTCTCTGTAATCAACCCCAATTTTATCTAGCAAAAATTATCACCAAGAAGAAAGCAAAAAGAATACTACATCAGCGTATCGATGGGTAAAGATATGGATAGACCATCCTCCATCGCATTGCATTAACGCTCTCTTAGTCGTGCATAGAAGAGGCGGTAGACCTAGTGGAGGAGGCAGGAGAAAACAAAGAGCACCGGCAAGAAGAAGATCACAATCCACCTCTGACGAGAATAGCTCTGATGGCGGTTCTATCACTCGCTGTGTCTGCGGTGAGACTCGTAAGTTTTTGAAAACGTTAGAAACAAAGAGAGAGATGTTGATACTGTATACAGATAGTGTTGGTTTGATGGTTCAATGCGACAAGTGCGAGGTGTGGCAGCACTGCGAATGTATGGGGCTCGAGCAGCCAGACATACCTGACCATTATTATTGCGAGCAATGCAAACCAGAGAATCACAAGAGCCTTCGTCAGCATAATGGAAGGTAAAATGAAGAAAACAAATCTCCTCACCTTCTTTCTCTGTTTTGTTTACTTACATCTTGTTCCCCTTTTTTTCGTAATATATTATTAGAACAAAACGCCAATATGTTGCGACTGAACGTGCAGCAGCCATTGTAAAAGCGCCAAAGAAGAGGATGACGCTCAACAGTCGAGAAGCAAGCATGTCGCTCGAAGATGTGCTGGCAGCAAGAAGCGCACTAGAGATGTATGAGTCTCATAAGGATGGTGATTCACCTCATTCAGACTCGCCTCCACCTATCCACGCAAACGTATCAGACGACCCGCCACCAGCACATCAAGACACAGACATGGAAGCCACGACTACAGCAACATCACCCCCGAACGAGAGCAGTATGGCCGTCAAGGAGAGTGGAGATACCGCGACGCTGGTCAAATCAACAAAGCGAAAGCGGGATTTTGGGATTAAACTACCTGATACAATTGACGAAAAATCAGAGCCACCTTCATCGACTGTTTCATCTGTGGGTCATGACGAGCTTCCTAGTCTGAAAGAGCAGGGTAAAGATAGACGAGCCAGAATGGATTGAATTGGTATTAAATTGTGCTTTTGTAGAGGAATTTTCAGAGCCTGATCGAATTACACCAAAGCCATCCACCTCATCCCTTGCGAAACCCAAAAGAAAGCAAGTGAAACCATCAGAGAAAAAGGTGAATGGTCGAGTCAACGGTAAATCAACTACTAGTAAACGAGGCAAGCCACGATCCCGCACATCAACACCTGTTCGAGAGTCGTCACCCATGGCATGCAGCGAATTGGACGACGACACTGGAAAGGAGTCTCCAGAAGACGGCATCTCTTCTGTGTTGTTTGACCATTTCTCACCTGCAGCACGCGCCTCGTCTCCTCCCGCAAAGACTCGCCAACCTCACGCTCGTATGAGTATATCAGAAATGAACAGAAGATCAAATCAGATTCTAGAGTACATTAGTTCTATTCAAGTGGAGATGGCAAGCAAAGAAACATATAACCGTGCAGGACATGGCAACAGTATGAAATCAAATGAGCTATCCGTGGCCGTGACAATGCAGCAACATCACGATGGGCCCATGCGAGACGACGATGATGATAACGACTCCTTGAGCAGTGCAAGTACAATTCCACTGAATCGAGACGCAGAAGAAGAAGATCTACTAGAACCTTTGGACAAGGACAAGCAAAGCTCAATGGAGATTATGGACATGCTCACACGGAAACTGATTAGATTTCAGCAAAGATTTGGATCAAGAGGCCGTACATTATATGAGGAGGCTTTAATGGAAGGTGAGGGTCGCATTACTCGAAGTCGTGAGGCCAGTGGCAGTGTGAATACTACGTATCGAAATATGGTAGCTCATTAGCACACATCCAACCCTGTTACTTTTTACTTATATTATTTTTATCAACTTCTCTCATCACACTGTGTATATTCTTTTTCATCTAAACACTCCCCTTTTTCTTATTACTGAAATCAACATTCCCATCATACGCCTCTGTACATATATATTTTAATGTCATTTAATCCGCTTTATTACTATCAATAAACATATTGACCACATTTTCTCTAGTTATCTATTTCAAAGGACTGTAGTCTAATGGCTTCAAAATGAATGAATGCATGCTGTCCACCAGACGCACTAAAAAAGTTTAAATGGTGTCAGTGGCATGTCTCTTCATCTGGCATCTTGTGAATTACCTGTCTTGTAGACTGTGTCTGACCACCCTTCGACCTTCCAAGCCTCTTCTCTGGTAGTCTTTCTGGTTTGCAAATCACTAACATGCCAATCTATTTAAGTATACACTCTACCCAAATGACTGACAACTTACGGGTAGGTCCACATATGTTGAACTGTATGCAAGTTGCCCAATTGACTGAACCAGGCTCCGACAGGCTCACAGAATTGACTTCTGCATTCAAGGCCCTTACGCCTAAACGTTTACTAGATGTGAGTATCACAGACACTATGCTTTTCCCACCCCAAGGCAGAGAGAAAGATTATACTTTACCAATAATATTCCCATTCAAGCAAATTTCCAGGCTGATAAGCAAAAACAAAGTTTAGATAAGATTTTTAATCAAACATGAGAATTTCACACTAACCTTTAAATTGTATTTACGTAGCTCGTAGATGCCATTTGTTGTTTGAGGTGGAGAAGTCTTCCAAAAAGAAAACTCGAGCATCATGTTGTTCTCACGAGAGATTAATAAAGGTCGGAGATCCTTGACGAATTGTGCATAAACCTTTCAAATGTGTATGGTGAGATGTCGCGGCTCATGGATGTTCCCCTTTCAAAAACTTACTGGGTCCTTGGCCAATCGTTCCATGGTTTGTTTGTGGCCAGGATAACCTTTGTACTCCCAAATGTGAACTATGGATGGGTACGAATTAGTGCAAGCAGAGGAAAATCTTCTTGGAAAAGACTGTACCAAATGTATCGAGATCACCAACAACCATCTCCCAGCTACCGCACAAATGCACTTCGTTTTGAGGATCATTGGCAATGCGAGGATAATGCGTAGACATGAGTTGAATGTACTCTTCAACCTTGTCTGGCTTGACACGGTGGGCTATGGGCAGTGTGTTGGTTAACTGCGTTTCATCGTCTTGCACGCCCCGTCCCGACGCACATTCAAATCCCCTTGATTTTCACACTGTATACTTACTTTGCATTTCATGAACGTATTTGCCTCTTGCCAGCTTCTTGGAGTGCGTGGTGGTCAGCTCAGGGGCTAATACGTTGCCAGCACCACTCAGTTCTTTACCGTAGAGTACAGACTTGATGAAGCCAGCACTTTGCTTGTTATTGGGGTCTACAGGCTCGCCAGCATCTTCGTTCTTTGGAAACAAGCTGCTTCTGGAGGTCGACAAAGCACGAACACCAATTGATCTGGTACCAATGGCTTTGATTGCGTTGGAGCGCAGGAATCTTTGAGTTATACTTGACATGTTGATGTTAAAATGAAAAATAAAAAGAAAGAAAGAGAGAAAAACGATATGAAAAAAACAAAAAAGAGGAGCCTTTATATAAGCAAACAATAGCAACAAGAGGGCATAATTTTATTTGAAATGAGAGTGTCGCACAAAACCAAAGCATTAATTTCCCCCCACACACTATACACCAATGGCCCCACATGACGTAAAGAAGTAGAGTAAGGCGCCTGCTCTAATCTTATTTTGGATCCTCTTCCATCATTGTATCATCTTGATCGACTTGATCTTGTGCTGCTGTCATTGACTCTAATTTCGTATCTGATTGGATCTCGTTATCTGTGGCAGGCTGCTCTACATCAGTTGCTTTTGTCTCTGCTTTGGGTACTTGCACATCCTCCTCGTCTTCCTCCTCCTCGTCTTCTTCATCACTCAAGACAGTTGTAGATTCCGCATGCGTGGTTGCATTCGTAGTAGCAGTGCTACTGGCAGCATCTGATTTTGAGGTTGACTTGGCAGTCGTCTTTTGCTTCTTTGCGGGAGGGGTGGATGGTGCAGTGTCATCCGTCACATTCTCTTTACGTTTGGCCATCGCATCCTTCAATGTCATGGTGGTAGGAATAACATCTTCCAAGAATTCAAGCTGGTCGGATTCTTTGACTGTGCTGGCTGTATATGTAAAGAAAAGGCATTAGCAATGCTCATCTTGCCACATTGACACATGTCGTCGCTGATTATACCCAAATCCTTGTAATAGACAGTTTTTCTCTTTTCCTTTTTGGCCTTTGAAAATGCTTCAGTGACAAGATATTCCATAAACAGCTCCTACATGAAAATAACATGAGCATCTATCATTGCACACTCTTGGCAAATCACAAATTTACAGTGGCATAGGCTATACAAAAAGTGGCCTCAGCGTTGATGAGCGAAACGTCTTTATCCTCTTTAATGACGCGCTTGATTCTAGCTAAAGGAAGCATGGTAGTGCCTGGTGTTCTCTCAGGAACATGCTTGCTGGTAGATTTAGGGGTTTCCTGACTGAGATCAATGGGTGTGTTGCTGCTGGACATGCGAATTGAAAGTAAAAGAATAGAGAAAAAATGGGGGGTTTTTTTTTCAGTTGATTTACATGAGATCAAAGGGGAGTAGCGCGGTGACTTCTGTTGCAGTGCTCTGAATGACATGTTAGACTGGATGGTCTTTTTGCTTATATGACTGTCTCTCAGAAGCACAGACAGCGTTGATTAGATGTCAGGAAGCACCATCAAATTGGAATGCTTGATGGTGTCTACTGCGGTAGCCTCTGTTGCACGGAAAATGCGGTGAAAGGGTGATGAGAAGCTGATAGCATAAAAGTGACTCCACATTTAAGCAAAGTATAAAAGGGCTGTTTGATCAACAAAACAAAAAGTATCCGTTTTTGTACTCTTCAGTTCAGAAACACTTAATAATGTCCTCTTCTACCAACGAAATGAATCAGTTTGCATCTGAATTTCCTACTGGTAATTTCACTGAAGCAGTGCGTACTTCATGCCGTACATTTGTCGAGCAAAGTTCTGTTAAGATTTCCCAACAAGGCATCGAGACGTTTCTTGGTGCATTGGACAAGTTGCAGTATGAGGAACTATCGGATGATGTTACCATCAGGATGCCTCTCAAGTTTGAGACAGTGAACGATGAGCTGAACTTCATCACTGTGATTGATTTATTGAATTTTGGAAGTGGATACCGTGTGCCTCTTCATGAGCTTGCTGGCAGAGGGTAAGTGTGTATGCTCGAGTAGAGATGACCGTGATAAGACTAACGCGTACAGTAGTGCATTTGATACCATCCGATTTGGTGCCATGTCTTTCCATATTGGCGGTAAACCCATGGACGCCGAAACCTTCAAGAATTCCACCATCTTTGAGGTAGCCGAGATCTTTCAAATTCCAATCGACCGTGAAGTCAAGCATGACAAGCTGGATTTTGTCACCATCACAGAACCTACAGCGCTCAAGCCATTTGCTGCTGGTTTAACAGCCGTACTCAACACAACAGGCGATTATCTTCAGGCTCACAATTACAAGGATCTCGCTCAATTCATCATGGAGCATGTCAAGGCCAACCCTCAAAATGCAAACAGTCTCACTGAGCATTTGATCAAGGCATTTCCCGGTCTCCACGATAGCTACAAGTTCCCTGATCAACCTCAACCAGTCTACTTGTACAAGAAGGCTCAAATCATTGTCTATCATCTCTGGCACACATTCAAGGAACAGTTGCCCGAGTTGTTTGACTTTAAGGACATTGATACACTGACCGTCTTTTCTGATAATGTGATTCCTACCATGTTGGCTCATCTTGGCGTGATTCAAGTCCCTGAAGCATGGCAGCAGGATATCAACAACAATATTGATTTAAGCGTCCAACAGGCTACCACGTTGAGAGCTGCTGGTGTCGTCGCATGTGAAGATATCGTCAAGGCTGCTCGGGCTGGCACTGGACCAATTCCTCACATGACAACCGGTGGTCTGGATGTCTATCTCTGGAGATTAGGTAAAGTGGGAGACTACAGAAAGGTGCCTCGATTCCAATTGAGAGATACCGTCATGTTCTAGATGGCCGTTTATTCTAATAAATATATATGTTCTATTGCTTTAATTCCCATTCTGCTTGCTTTGCAGCTGCGTTCATTCTTTCCATAAATTCAGACTTGACGCAACTTTCAGAATTGATGCGAGAAAGGAGCTGGTTTTCGTGCTCTGTGATGACTTTAGTTTTTGATCTATCTGTGTATGCTGTGATTTTAATGTTGTATAATTTGCAATCCAAGGCGCCTAGTGCTGGGGACAAGAAGTAGTAGCGAGGGTATTCAAAATCCTGCTGCTCTCCCTTGAGTTGTACGGCAGGCACATGGATAGGGTCGCTTGAATCCACAGGATTCTCAAATGTGGCCTCAATGTAAGGCTGCTTTTCTTTGATGGGTTTGTACATCTGCACCAACCAAGAATAGCTGTTGAATCCGTCAGAATACTGATGCCATAAAGAACCGAATATCGACTTACTGTGCTCCCAGTTGTTCGTTCTTGGCATTGATGGCGAAACTAGCACTCAAGTCTTCAAAGTACTTGGACTTTTTGAAGCGAGGCTCCTTGACATTTTTATCAAACAGACAACCACACGAGAAATTCATTGGAATAGCAAAAGAAAAAAAGTGCACACTCTTGGTTTGAATCAACGTCAAAACATATACCTCAGTTTCAAGCAGAGTGAGAGAAACCACGCTGAGCCAATGGCTCCACATGGCCCTACTATAATCTCCCGAGAAACCTGCATTTTTTTTCTCGTGAAATATTTTTGCCTTCCTTTTTGTTGGGTGTCTAGAAAGAAGCTATTTTACGCCTATGAGTTCCTCTTCGTCATCGAGTAAAAGCCTTCACTTTGATGCCTATCGATTTGGCGAGCAAGTGGACATGGCAAGCACCAGCTTACAGTCTGTGTCACCCAGAAGCTCATTACAACACAGTAGAAGCCATTCATCTCTCAGCAGTCCGTTCTCCCCAATGCAAGGCATAAATCCACAGCAGCAAGAGCAAGAACAGTATGTACAGCCTTTGACGAGAGGCATGTTGGAAAAGAAGGACAGATTGGACATGTTGCTTCAGAATAGGCCCACACCAGGAGTGGGAATGATTCAGAGACGTCGGAGCATATGCAATGGCAATATCTACCGTCAACTGTACAATGAAGACAACTCGCCCATGACATTGGCCACGCCATTCACCAAGATGGATTCTGAAGATTCGGATGCCTCTGTCAATTCACCCAATTCGCAGTACAATGCAAGGCTCCATCGTCCCTACTCAGGTCAACATGCCAGGCACCACCTTAAGGCAAAACACCATCATCAGCACCATGGACATGTCACATCGCATGTACCACCTTCCATTGAGCTAACAAACAGAAGCGATACTAACAGAAACCGCTCCTATGGCTCCATCACCAACAAGAAGCAGTCTACAAATAGTCGATCTGTCAATACAAGCCATGCTTCCAGCAACAGCTACCATGCTCTTTCACCCGACGTCTCAGGCCCACCACGACGGTTCTCCGGTCTAGTTCGTCTATCTGCTGCTCACATTGCTCTCAACAGAACCAGGAAGAGCAAGAAGCAGCGACATTACCAATCTACCGTGTCCATCATTTTTCATAAGCTAAAGATCATGGCATCTCGTGTTGTCAATAGTCGCATCTCAGAGCCCGCAGACACCAAAATGTCCATTGAGGAACTGACCTCACTGTCAAGATACCTCGATGTGCTGAGGCATGGATACATCAAAGACAACAAGAGCGACAGTGATGATATGTCAACAGATGGTGTTTCAACACCTGCCACATCAAAACAGCCTCCCATTATTGGTTTATTTGTGGAAGAAGAGCCACACGACGAGAACAGTAATGGAGATCAAGACAGTACTGGACCCAATGAGCATAACGACGAGACATCTCCTCTACTACTATCACCATCCAAATCTAAAAAGAAAAGAAACCTGAGCAGCCTGGGTAACATATTCCCATTTGCACCTCTAGACCGTATACCCAGCAT
This sequence comes from Mucor ambiguus, assembly GCA_000950595.1. Classification (NCBI taxonomy): domain Eukaryota; kingdom Fungi; phylum Mucoromycota; class Mucoromycetes; order Mucorales; family Mucoraceae; genus Mucor; species Mucor ambiguus. The sequence continues at coordinate 52,875 of DF836501.1, forward strand.
ATCCAGGTCTGGATCCGAGAGTAGTCAGATCAATGCTGAATCAGACCGCCTACTGCCGCCGCCTTCGCCACAGCAAACTAGAGCATCGCTACTGAGTCGGTCTCAGAAAAAGAGCTACCATCTAGATAAGATGGCTAGATATATACAGCACCTGTGGCATCCGATTCTTCATTTCCAACAGTACCATCAGCATCAGCAGGAACACAATACCCAGATCAGATTTGAAGGATGGTCGTTGTTTTTGTTTTCGCCCACCAGTTTGACTCGGCTGTACTTGTGGAAGATTGTGGGTGCAAGGCAAGTATAAAATGGCACGGACCAGCACGTATAGCTGACATGTACTGATGATTAGTTGGTTCGAGGCGCTTATACTGTTACTGTTGCTGACGCAGTGGATATTAATGTCTTTTGTGCCTGTCTTGTTCAACAAAGATCCCGCCCTGTTTACGAGGATGGGTGATTTCCTTTTGCTGTTCACCTACATTGTGTATACGTACGTAGCCAGCAAATGAACAGTTACTTTATATACTGACACAGCTGTTTCTATGCGTAGCTTTGAACTTGCCTCCAAAATTACCGTGTATGGACTGATTTCCAACACACATTCCACTACAAAGCCCAGTCTAAACACATGGTTTGATCGCATCCGCCACCGTGTACATCGACGACCCAGCTTTCGCTCTGTAGTCTATACCGGCGATATTGAATCCGTCTCATCGGGTGGCGGCCAGGACGATACCGCATCTAATTATATTTGCAGCCATCACCGCCACCATCTACTGCCATCATTTGCACATACACCTGGATCCGTCTCATCTGCCGCGTCTATTCCCTCAGGCACAGGATCAGACAGAGTATACCCTAACCGCCATACATCGCTAAGCCTCAGTGGATCAGAGCCACCTTCGCCAAGCTCAGTATCGCCAGCAGCGACCACAGACAATACCAACCCTTCACTCATAGACGATCTAGAGTCCATCTACAATCAAGAATCCACCCACAGTCAGGGGCCACATCTACCTCTGCCTAACAAACGACACCGTACTCGCATGGAAGAAGTTGACAGTGAAGATGCCAAGTCCATACTCTCTGCAGCAGAACATCAAGTTCTCGCTAGCCTGAACCCATGTTCTCACCATCACAACACCTTTTCCGCGGATACAGCAGCAACAGCAGACGTCGACGCTGATATCGACTTTCTCAAAGTGACACACAAAAGCTTTCTATCTAGTCTGCCAAATGTGATTGACCTGATATCAGTTGCATCCTACTGGATTGACCTTGCTATAGTGCTTTATCTCGGCAGACGTCCCTACCCCGTCTTTCAAGCGCTTGCTGCCACTCGACTGCTGCGACTCTTGGTCATTACGGAAGGCACGACAGTCATCATGACATCTCTGAGCAGTAGTTACGATATGCTCAAGAACGTCATGGGGTTCTTTGTCTTTTTCTGGCTGCTGTTTTCTTTGGCTGCTCTGTTCATCTTTATGAATGCCTTTAGTAGACGTTGTGCTGTTTGGCCTGAAGACGGACTTGGCAAGAACTTGACAAACATCCAGTATGTAGAGCCTCGCATTTCCTGCAGCGGCTACATGATAAGCGCCAATGAACGCACTGGCCCGTATGATGTCAACACGGGCACGCAAAATACACATCCTGCAGGCGATGGGCTCTTTTGCAAACTGGGACAAGTATGCATTCAGGACGTCGCTAATCAGCCCGAGTACGGCTACATGAGCTACGAGAACATATTGTATACAATGCTCAATATACTGACCGTGATTTCTACTGAAAACTGGACAGACCTGCTCTACATTACGCAAGACAGTGTGTCCGAGTTGGGTGCTGCTATTTTTTACTCGTTCTGCATCTATCTAATGACATTTATTATGGTGCCCATGTTTATTGCGGTAATCACAACATCTTTTTCCCATGTGCGAGGCGACATGCGAGAAAGTGCCTTCTCTTCCAAACGAAAGGCGAGGTTGCTCCTGGCGTCTGGAAAGCGACACAAGACACGCCTTCAAGAAGAACACGAGGATGAGGATCATGAAGAGTGGATATATGAAGGAATTGGATTAGGTGGCCATCGCCAGACCAGATCATGGATACGAGGATGGGCCCACTTTATCACACACCATGCCTATTTCCCATATGTTGGCAGTATATTGGTCGTGTTGAATGTGTTTTCCATGATGTTTTACAATGCAAACATGCCAGCAGAGGACCAGATGTACTATGGTAAGCAGCATCAAGGTGTATCCGCCTAGAATATAGACTCACTATAGCAAAGATCTTGTGAATAGGATCTATACCTGTATCTTTGCCCTTGAGATCATCATCCGCATCTATGGATGTCTGTATTGGAGGCAGTTTTGGATGAGAATACGAAACCGAGTGGATCTGATCATTGTGATTGCCACCGTCGCTGATGAGTTCCCGTTTGTGCGAGAGAGCAAATATCACCTCTTCTTGCTTGTGTTTAGCGTGTGCAGATCCTATCGCATTGCCTATCTGTTTCCAGGTGTACTGAGATTGCTGGTAAGTTATTTGCTGGTCATGTATTGGAAAGTATGACTCAATCTAGCTGTATACAGTCGGATGTCATTGGCGATGGCCAAGGCATCATGAATTTGACCTTTTTCACGTTCTTGGTCTTACTGCTGCTGTCTCCCATGTCAGTGCAGTTGTTTGGTGGCGACTTTAAATTTGTGCCTGAAGACGAGCCATCCATGCGCTTTGATAATTGGTATCAGGCGTTTTTGGCGCTATTCCAGATCATGACGGGCGAAAATTGGACTGATATCTTGTATGATGCCATGCACAGTCAAGAAGGTGCATCCGTATCGTATGCTGCCATCTACATGATATTTATATACTTTACAGTGCATTGTAAGTTGTACTAGTTGCAAGGCATACGGTTGCTAATTAAGTCTCATAGATATGGTCCTCAACCTGTTTATTGCCGTCATTATGGAGAATTTTGATCTAGACGAGGAAGAGATCAAGCAAATTCAAATCAAAAAGTACATTCGAGAGCATCGCTGGAAACCAGAGTATTTCAAGATGGACACCATCAGCAGGTATGTCTCATTCACATGAGCGTAATTCAGTGAATCTAATGCGAGGCCGCTAGACTGCTATTGCCTCTGTTTATCATTCAAGACGAAAAGAAGCTTGATTTCAAGAGTATTCCACAAAACCTTGTAGCTCAAGTGACGAGCAGCAGGTTCAAAGACTTTCTTGGACAAGAAGCTAGCAGCAGCGGCAGCAGCAGCAGAAGCGAGCCCTCTCTAGGACGCACTAGCAAAAGCCTATCTCGCTTCTCGCTCTTCGAGCACAATCATCCATCGCGATTCTTTGGTAAAAGACCTTCCTCTCTGCTATCTCACAAAAGCGGCATCAGCACAAGAAGGCCCTCTGCTGCATCGCAATACAGCAGCCGCAGCCTCCGCTTAGAAACTGCATCCATAGCGCACCTGGACCACCAAGACGAGCCTCTGGTCAAGTATAGCGATGAATACGAACTCAATGTGGCTCGAGAGAACAAGGCAGTGATTGTCGAGAATCTAAACGTCTTTCGATCCATCATCATCTTGAAAAAAGACAACCTGATACGTAAAGTATGCACGCATCTTGCCGCCAAAAGCAGCTACAACTGGTTCATTGTGGGCTTGATTTGCATCAGCACGCTACTTGCCTTGTGGGCAGATGAGTCAAACCGAGAGCAACACCCCGTATTGATCCGTACAGTGATAGGGCCCTTGCACGCACTGCTCTTGCTGATTTATTGGGTCGATATATTTATACACATGGTAGCAGACGGTGTGTTTATGCTTCCCAAATCGTACCTGAGAAATGCATGGAATTTGTTTGATATGGTGAATCTGACAGGCCAGTTGGTTCTGACCATTCTGATGGTAAACAATGCTAATTTGCCCGAAAAGTTGGCACTTTACGGAGGCTATCTGCGTGTACTGAGAACCCTGCGTTCTATGCGCATCGTATATTATGTGCATGGTATGCGTGTCATCTTTTTAGACTTGGTGTATGGTCTGCCAAAAATGATTGATGCCGTCGCTTTGAACTTTTTGGTGTTTGTCCCCTTTGCAATCTATGGTTGTTTCTTGTTTAGTGGTCGATTCTTTATCTGCAACGATGATAATGTTGGCTCAAAGCAGGCCTGCTTGGGTGAGTTTCCAGCCACAGACGACGATAACGACGGTATACTCCTTCCCAGAACATGGCAGAATCCCTATGATTACTCTTTTGATACGTTTGGAATGTCGCTTTTGCATCTGTTTGAATGTGCCTCTGGTGAAGGATGGGTAAGAGCAAGGAAATGAGTACCGCAGAGTGACATGACTGATGATGGCTGTAGATACTGTCATTGTTTTCGGCAATGAGTGTGATTCCAGAAGATAGAGATTTGCAACCTCAGTTCAGCTGGTCAGCATCGTCTATATTCCACTCTCTTTACTATGTAGTCTTCATGTTTGTGGCCTCTCTGTGTTCAATTCAGCTGTTTATTGGTGTAAGTTAATATAACCTCAGTGCGAGAATGATGAATCAACGACCATTGCAATATAGGTCTTTTTGGAGATCTTCAAACAAAGAAGCGGTATTTCTTCATTGACCAATACGCAACGACAGTTTCAAGATTTGCAGAGACAATTGGCATTGGTGAAGCCTTCCAGAAAGGCAGAGAGGCCACCCGATGGGTCGTTCAGAGCCATGTGCTATGACTTGGTCATTGATAAGCGTGGCAAGTTTGCTCAGTTTATGGCTGCCGTTCTCACAGCAAATATCATTGTGTTTGCTACAGAGCATTTGCATCAGCCTCTATGGCTGGGGCATGTGCAAGGTACTAGTCTTTGTTACTTTACTAGTGTTGGCTCTAAGCTTTTGTGATAGATGTTTTAAATGCTGCCTGTTTGTCATTATACGTGTTTGAAATGGGAGCAAAGATTGCTGGATTAGGCCTCTACAAATGGGCTTCTGCGAGATGGAACATTTATGATATGGTGTTGGTATGGCTCGCTATACTGACTTCGATTCCTAAATACTATAGCGACTTGCCCGTGAGTGGTTGTATTCCTCTCTAATCAGAGTCTATACTGACGCAGTTTGTAGTTTGGTTGGGATGTATCCCGAAAGTTGTGCTTGGTGGGTATAGCATTTCGTTTAGCCCAACGTAACGAATCACTAGACACACTATTTCGATCTGTCAAGTAGGTACATGGATTATGTTACATGAGAAAAAAGCGCACTGACTGTATTCGCTTAGACGCGCATTACCGTCAATCTTTTTTGTATCGTCCGTATTTTTCATCGTCATTGTCTGCTTTGGCGTTGCCTTTCAAGAGCAATTCTCGTCTACTCGCTATGGACCGTATGGAAATGATCACGCAAACTTTAGATCCCTGTTCAACACTATACTGACCTTGTTTCGCATCACTACCGGTGAAAATTGGGTAGGTGTCTCAAGTCATCTCTCACATCGTAGCTGACCACATACTATCACTAGGACTTTTTAATGCATGATTTCACCGTTTTACCACCTGAATGTGTAGGCAAAGACGATTGTGGATTTCCAAATTATGCCATCTTTCTATTCATCAGCTTCTACGTTGTCTGCACCTACATTTTCGTCAATCTCTTCACTGTGGTACGTGTTTATTAGGCTATTCGTGCAGCACTTGTTATTGACATTTACTTGAATAGATTGTCATTGACAACTTTTCGTTTACATTTGATAAAAGAAACCAGTTTACGCTGATCACAAGAACAGATCTGCGGCAGTAAGTCATAAAGAAATGCAGCCTAGTTGATAGCTGACATTCTGTATAGTTTTAAAAAGGCATGGTCCATGCTGGATCCCAGAGCCACTGGATATATGGGTGTGGCAGATGTTCCCAACTTTCTGAGCGTAAGTCGTCGTAGTAGCCACCTTTTATTTAGATATTGATATCAGTGGTTGTACAGAGATTAGACGGTGTCCTGTCGATCCACATCTATGAGAAAGAACATTACTTGAGCACTTTACTAGAAGCCAGTAATCAAATAGATGGTGATGCCGGTCAACTTATCGCTGTGCCCTTATCTTATGCAAAAGGAGCAAACAATACCATGGGCGAGCGATTTTTCAATTTGCATGAATTCAACAAAAGACTAGCCAACATCGACACACACGTTATCAAGGAAAGAAAAAGACAATATGCTGAAGTGTATCAGGTAATAATTATAGCTTGTACATGTGTAGATACGAGCCCAAAAGCTAAATCGACTGATTTGTAGGAAATTCTGAATACAGCCTCGCATCGTGGTATCGCTTTTCACCAGATGCTCGAGATTCTAGCCATTCGTCTGGTGGATGTCTCCAAGTCACTGACGTAAATCACTATCTCAATCTGATAAGATAAATGTACTCACTTTTATATGCAGGTTTGACGAACTAGTGAATCGTGCTAGAATCCAGGACAAGGTTGCTAATTGTCTGGCAACCGAGCGTGCCAAAGGGTTAGTAAATATGGTGATCCAGAGGAGACAATTTTTGAAGAATCGTCGAAAAGCAAGAAACAGCCAAGTATTGAACCATAAGAACAGCTCGAGTATAGTAGGCAATTGGTTGAGACCCAGCAGTAGATTGCCATCGCCAAACAGAGAGCAGTCCAACCCTTTCTTGCAACTTGATCCTTTCATCAGCAAATCAGCTCAAAGTAGATCCAAGTCGGAGTCGCCCAATAGACAGAGGGGAGGTAAGCGATCAAGAAATAGCATGCTGAGCAGTGGCTGATACACCTGAGAACATAGTACCTAGGATTGTGGTAGATCCAGCACGTCAACAGAGTCTGGATTCAATTCAGATAGCAGATCCAGGCTTGCTGAGCCAGCAGCAATCATTGCGATTACCTGACCGATTTGCTAATCCTGTAAATAGAGCTAGAGGCATGCCTCAGAGAAGAAATTCTACTGCCATTGTACCCATTACATTAGGCGCACCTCCTGCTCGAAGATCAAGCATGATACCACAACAAACAGCATCCCCAACACCAAGCATACCGTCCTCTGAGGAGATATGTGTGCCTCCTCCCAAAATATCTGCCAGAAGAGCCACCGCTATATCCATACGGAGGATGTCTCTTGCAGCTGACATACTAGGATGCAATACGAATGCCGTCAGCAAGAACACTGCGGATATAGCCACTCTGGGTGATACTGAAGACGACGTCTTTACGCAATACTATTCAATTGATAGCACCTTGAATGCCATGACAAGTCCAGATGCAAAGAAGATTGTGCATAAATTTGAACACAATGCTTGGTCAGGTAGAGGTGTACAAAGTTGGTAAAAAGTAAGGTATACTAAGACGTTTTGCTTTATTTAGATCTGTTGCACAATGAAGTAGCTTCTGATGACTAGTTTAATACAATCTTCTCCTTCTTTTACTGTTCATCAATGTCAATTGCCTTGTTATCTCTTCTTTAAGTTGCTTTTCGGTGACATATTGTCTTGTTAGAGCATCGGCTCTCTTTTATGGGTGATTTAGAGGGAGGAATAAAGAATTAATGACACTGTCACGATTGCAATGATCCAGGATCTTGGCTCCAATGTGTAGCCATTGGAGGTGTTACTTTGAAAGTTGGAATTGTTACTTACAAGAGTACGGCCATCCGTCGTAGTGTATTCCGTGGTGGACTGACTGAATGTTTGAGCACTGCTGCCAGAACCAGAGACTTTGTTTTTGAATGGCCCAGATTCAGTAATGCCATCCTGAGAGATGGATTCAGGCATTGCAGCGGTAAGGATGCAGTATAAAGCTAGCAAAAGTGCGAGTACCAATTTCATTTTACCAGTGCTTGTGTTTTGTACTTTACAGAAAGTGAATGAGAAAGAGTAGCGAGAACTAGGAGCATACAACCTTTGCATTTATAGGCGTATTGATTGACAACGAAATCTATTTTAGTATATAGTTTTATTAGTTAAGGGGGTTATTGTAGTGCTATCATATCGTTTCTCTGGATAAAAGGAGAGTGCAAGAAGAGACATCTAGGTCATCACTGTAGCAAAATCAGTGGAAAAAGACTGGTGGCTCTAGGACAAGAACTTCCAGAATCTACTCATACGAGCAATAGTTTGGATCTTTTGTTCGTTTGTCAAGGAAGGATTCTCGAGATCCCGGATATCTTCTAAAAATCTGGCACGAGTTGAATTTTGAAGGGGTAATGAACGAGCGTATGCACGCAATAAATGGACTTCACATAATAAAATTCCTTGCGTTTCACATTCAGTCTGATGCTGGTTATTACTGCTCCACTCATTGAGCTCTCCTTTCTCCTGATGAATGGGTTCCATGACAACCAATTGTCTTTCAATGCGACGCAGTGTTTCTTTCATTGGTAAACCAGTCTTTTTCATCTTTTGCTGTGATCTGCCTTGAATGGTATTTCTGAACCAAGATACCGACGCCCAAGTCAAAAGCATCGAAGGCGCAACAGCTACAATAATAACAATTAGAAACAGCACTGGTTACCATCTATTTGCAAAAGCATACCTAAAAAGGCAAAATTCAATTCGTTTGATTTGAGCAACTTGTCCAGCGCAGACATGGCCAGATCGACATCAACCTTTGTCTTTTGAACTTGGATGAGGATGGTTTGCAATAGGTCACCTGTAATCACATTTCTCAGAGGATTCTATTGAGAGAATGAGTATTGCCGCATGTAAATCTCCACTAAATATGCTACCTTGATTTCCTTTTCATACTCTTTCAAAAGCACTGACATGTCTCCTTCACGAACGTTGATAGCCAATTGCGATAGTTGGTGCTCTGACATGTGTAAGTTGTCCTTTGCAAACCCAATGACCATACGCTCGAGTGACTACAGAAAGCGTCAGTATGGCAATGCACAATTCAACTGTCATGGATACTTACATCTAAATCACTTTGAAGCCCTTCCTTGCTCAACAAACTTAGTCTTTGATCCTTGAGTCGAATAGTGCCATATACTTTGACCACTGGTTCCCAGATCCAATTCAGAATGAAATCATGCGCAGTCTTTCCAGCCTCTTCAACCCAGTGTATGATGTCTTCCTTTCTTTTGAATCCATAACGAAGAGCCAATCCGCCAACAAAATATGAGCCTAATGCAGGAATCCAATAACGTGTGATGACAGACGGTGTGCCGTAAGATGATTGAATGCATTGGAGTCTGCTGTTGTAGGTAGAAGACCATCTCTTTGCCACACTGTATAATTCTGCAGTGGCATCATTTGCAGATGTGCCTCTCAGATCCATTGTGCTGAGACGTTGCTGCAGATGGTGCGTGTTCTTTTCGATCTGCTGACTGTTATCGTAAGCTGATCCCATGACGTACTTGATAACCTCGATGCAACTTTTGGTTTCCTTTGCTGTTGCACTTGCAAAATCGTCCTGGCTATTGAATTGGGGAGGTGTCAGTAACAAAACGCCCAAACTGGCCGCTTGCTCCGACCGAAACTGTTGCAGAGATTTCCTTTTGAGAAGCACTTCACTACTGATGATTTCGAGGATCAAAGGGCGACGGTGATAGGAAGACAAATTGAAGAATTTGAACGCATTGAATGATTTTAGAGATTGCTGCTTTTCTGCTTTGACCTTGTCATTGTGGATGCCGCTGTTGTGGATAGGGAATAATTGCGATAATACATAGTCGGAGGATGTGAATAGTGATTTGACTTGATCAACAGCAGAGGATGCGTTACTGATCTGCTTGGTTGTGTTCTTGAGTAAAGAGTAAATCCGGGATGGCGCAACTATGAATTTTGTGTTAGCTTCTTTAGTATTTGCTCTGATGTGATCAACCACTTTTTACTTTGCATTGCGTAATATAGCTCGTTGGTTGTGCTACCATGAATACTGTTCCAGTAATCAATCGACTCGGAAATAGGCAGAGTCAAATTGAGTATTTTAGAGAACACTTGGCCATAGACAGCGATAGTGCATTTCGCTACAAAGAGCCATTCAAGAGCTGGATCCGCTGCCTCTGATTCGGCATTGACATCACCTGCAGCTTTGAATTCATGGTATTTTTCAAGGTATTCTTGCACCTTCTTGAAAGAAGGCAAATTGGAGCTTGTCAAATCCAGCGCTTGTGATGTTTCAAGCAAGAATTTATCCTTTTCATTGAGGGATGATAGGCGTGTTGTGCTGGCGATATGCTTTTCGAAAGACTGAGTGAGTGATGTATTGAGCCGCTTTACTTGTTCGTTGACAAAAGTTGACATGATTGAGGGAAACGAAGAAAATAAATCCCCACATTTTTTTTCGTGTCTGGGCAAAGTTTAGAAATCATCATCTGGGTTCCATCACAAATACATCACCTCTTGTGTTGCACTTGAATTTGGCTGATTTCTGAATTTGATCGATTGTATAGGACAGTGCCTGTCAATAAAACCGTCAAAAATCTGCATAGCAAACATTAAATCAAGGCTTACCGCCTTCTCATCCGCACTGCCAGCGAGAGATGTATGCTCGTTTTGTTATATTGTGGAGCAATACTGACCGGCTTTAACCATATTATACTCTGCTAGGCATACTGATCCATTATCTGCCAAATGATGCGTAGCTATAGATTTACGGATAGCTACTGAATAAAGGAAGAGAAGACAACATGAGCAAAGCGATGACGGGAATACCAAATTCAAAATTGTATACTCAGAGTGATTTACTCGCTGAAACTCACGCTTCCTTCATCTGATCGCACTATACCATATAGTAGCCATTATTCGCTTATCCTACAGAAATCTTGGAGGGATTTTGTAACATTTCGTGATCTAAAGATTGTATGAATTATGTATTCTACTTTTTTATACTTACATGGTAGAAATCTGAATTCATACTCTGATTTCACTACACTATGATTTGTATTGGCGACTCATTATAATGTCAAAAAGATCAGCGATGCACTGCCAAAGATAAATGGATGCTTGTTATGCGAATTTCTATTGACTATGTGCCTCGAGCCATTTTTCAGCACATAATACCACTAGCATGTATTCAAAGTCATTGGAATCGGATACTTTGTGGTGATGCTGGTTTTGTGAACAGTGCAGCGTAAAGGATAAAGGATCTTGCAGTAAATAGTGCATCCCAGGATAAAAATCAAGTTATTAAGGCTGTTTAAGGTGCTGATGTGTTGTAATAAGCTAAATGCAAATAAGCTACCGGCTATGAAATATAAATAGAGTAATGTGTCTAAAATACTTGAACATGAAAAGCGTACTTTATTTCAAATGCAATGTGTAGTGATATCAAGTTTAATAGTTTCCACAGCAATACAATATAAACCAAATATATTTCATTTGTATCTGAAATGATTTACAGATTCTGGAATTGAGAGTATTTATAAACATCTAGAATTAGCTTGTAGCGTTGATAATGATAGCGAGCAATAGGTGTTGTTATTGCGATATTATCTAGCAAATGTTATTGCTGTTGGATTCAAATAGTAACCAATTCGTAACCACCAGCCATAAGCGTCGATTGGAGTAATTTCGATAGGCTTAGGTGAGCTATCGCCATAGCATGACTTTCATATAAGCTTAACAGCTAGAAATGTGATGTCTGTTAATAAAGCGTGAATGCCTTTACCTAGAACACTGTACAACAGCAACAGCACCAGGGCATAAGGGGCAAATTCTTATATGTTTGTTATCATAAGACTGGTGTAATGCCACGTTAGCAGTTTTTCAGCTTTATTTTTTGTCTGCTTCGTCATTTTATAGCACAAGTCTTTAGAAAATTCAAAACTGCTTACAGTGAGTCAAGATAAAATTGTTGTATCAAAGGTCCCGGCAAGTCTCACATGGAAGGACAAGGTGCTATTCTTAGGTCTGTAAGGTAAATCATGCTACGCATGGTTTACAGATCGCTGGCTGGGTAGAATATATGATTATTTGTATTATATTTCATCATCATGCTGTAGACTCCAGCATGATAAAAAGTATATAAATGCATCCAGAGGATGCATTTCCAATAAAAGGGTAATTCTTTCGCAGATTCAATTCCTACATTGTATTTTGACATAACAAAAATGATGATAAGCAGATATCAAATATTCAAGCCTACAACAACAAGCACAGCGGAAATCGCTCTTTAAATATTTCAAACTCCGTAGTTCTATTTTCGGTCCGATTGGGACCCCGATTTTGCCCTGACGACGATGGTATGATTTAAATTTGCGTAGGTAGCATGGTTGTTGAGAAATGGGTCATTATAGAAATTGAATAATTTTAAATTGATGCTACCAGTAAAAGTGTTTGGTGATGTGTCATTTCCAAACCTGGTGTTCAAATAAAAGAAACACAGACTTCAAGCACAGATCACATCATGCTATAAAGTTTGACATGAAAC
>DF836500.1:0-16211 GCA_000950595.1 Mucor ambiguus
AAAGGTATCCAAATTTCGCTGTATTTTGCAGTTGGAGGTAAGGCAACATCATCTGATCAATAGCTTCTTGTTTGGCATGGCCATTAATGTCCTTAGCTTTAACAGCATTAGCAGTGCCATTGTCATTGACTCTACTATCAACGGCATCAACTTCATTTTCGTCCTCAAGGGGGACATCTGCAGCTATGCTGAGTGTCCTATTTCACTTTTATTGTTGTCTTGATTGGTGCCGTTGACTGAATCGTCAAGGCTCAGGATTTTCTTTTGAAGAGAGCGGTGAAGACATTACGAACAGTAAACTGTTCAAGGGTTCCCTCCTAGCCGCTTTAATACAATCATTATCGCGTATAGTAAGCGGACGCAAGACAAAGGCTTATAGCTCCAGTTCCAACTTGGGTAGAAGAAAGGGCAGTTTTCAAGATGTTTATTATTTTATGACACCAAATCAAATCGTTTGTCTCGATCTAATGTAACCTATAAAATGACTTTAGTGAGACTTTGATAAGTAAAGTCTCAACATTTTTGCCAAAAACCTCATTTCAATCTTTTATAAATTGCTTGATGAGTTCAAACATAGCACCTATTTTAATTAACACCACTAGATGCGCTTTGAATAGCACTTTTAAAATACTTATGGAAGTATGGGGTGATCAGCACAATTTATATAGTTGAATCTAGCAAAATAGGTCGAATAGTACTCATATATTCTGAAAACTAACAAATCAGAACAGAACGTCGAGCGGACCATTAGCCAGTTTTGGCTGGCGTTTGGTGACAATCAATGCCAATTTGATCATGCAGCTGGTAGACTATACTCTTGAGCGCTTGAAAAAAAGTAGTATTACAAATTGAAGAGGTACTAGCGCTTAGTCTAAACACCCTTTCTTTTTTTCTGTTGAGCAGGATTACATTTGATAACGCTAGCCAGCCTGATGCATCACCTCACTAATATAGTGTCAGTAAGCCCAATGTTCCTTGGTAAAGCTTTGATTCCAGCTATAGATTTATTATTCCATGACTTGACTGTTCAAGACGTATAACAGAAAATTATTATTTAGGGCCATGGACTGTTTGCATAGTAGCACTTCCACTAGATTCGCTACTAGAGCTTATACCACCACCGCCATTTATTTCAGACCCTGGATTTCCGCTATTTTGTCTCTTGATTCTTCTCAAAGCTGTTATTGGTGAATAGGCTTGTTCGTTTGTAGCAGATACCAATTGAAAGCAGTTCATGGCAAAGGTCAATACCATAATGGTTACGATGGCAGTAGATCGCATTTTATTTGGAAGTGAAATAACAAATCGAAACAGGAGAAAAAGCCAAAAGGAGGTTGTAAACAAGAATCAGAGGAAGCTTAAACTACATGAATGCATGGACGATCAAGAAAAGTTAGCTGTTGCTACTCCTTAGATTATACAACAAGATTAATGACAGAGGCAAAATAATATCTGTTATAAACAAATTTTCTAATACATGATGCTTCGTTTATTTTAAATATAATAATACAAATATCATTCATTCATGCTCTTCTGCTGCTGCTACTGCTCTCGTTGAACGGTCCTTTTCATCTTGTCTATGTTTTCTCTGTATTCTCCATATTGGACCATGTTTAAGCTCTATATACAAACATACTCTTGAGAGAAGAATAGCAACAGAGATAATGGTAAATGTCAGACCTACGCCTATCCGCTCTGTGCCTGGTGCCACGGTTAAAATAGCTAGCGCTGCTGTGAAGCATCTGGCTAGGGTTTAGATAAAAAACTACTAGAAGCTTTTTAAACAATACTTGCCTTGTAATGTTATTTAATGCTACTACTGATGCTGAGCTCTTTGGAAATAAATCCACCAAAATTGTGCTGGTCACGTTGAACAGCAATGCAGTAGCAAATGCCACTACATAACTCGAATGAGCACCACACACACACACACACACACAAACAGTATCATCAAGTAAAATTACGTACGCGCAAAATTGATGACAATGGGTATAGCTATATGCACTTGACAGTACAAGCACCATCCATAGGCAATCAACAGCACATTAAATGCAATGCCGAAATACCACGCAAGGCTCAATCTCGCCTTTTCAATGGGAAATTCTGGATCCAAATCGCTTCTCCTCAGTTCTGTCATGCCCATAGCCTTTGCTAGCTGTTTGAACTTCCAGTCCATCACTCTGCCTGACGCGTAGGAGCCCAAAAAGGCACCGAATCCAGGCGATAGAAAGGTCAACCCTACTGTCAGTTCATCCAATCCATACACGGACGCAAATAAGGGGCCAATACTGGATAACACGCAATGAAGGCCGGCAAAATCAGCGGAATTGCAGACGAGTACACAAAGCACGTCCTTCTCTTTGATGTAGATCAAAGATTTCCCCATTTGTTTGAATACGGCGAGCACTGATTTCTTTGGCTGACGATGAGTTACTGCCTGTGCTTCCTCTTTTTCGTGATGGCGAATAAATTGAGTCGGCGTAGGGTTTGCATACAGCGATCCATTGCCAACAAGCGATCTCAAAGTCTCGGGCAAAAAGAAAATTTGTGCAATCCATACAGTAGTGGCCATGATGACCAGCATCCAGAAGATCCATCTAAGTAAACACTTCAACATGTGATGTATGACACACATGTATGTGGAACATCTGCTCACCTCCATCCCAGCTGAGACGTCAAGACGCCCCCTTTTAATGATACAACATATCAGAATGTAGTACGCGAAGAGATGAATTTTTACTCATCTTACCTAGAAATGGGCCAATCAATGGTCCAAGCATCATCCCCATGGACAATATGCCCATATAACCACCTCTTTCTGAAGGCGTTGAAATGTCACCTAGAAAGATCACGGCCATCATTTCAATACAGAGCCATTACCAAATTTGGGTTGGTTAGTCAGTATTTACCAATTGTGCCAGCACCCACAGCTATAGCAGAGCTAGAACCAAACGATTGCAACATCCTCAGTACCAGCAATGTGACATAATTCCTGCTGCAAGCTAGCCCAGTACAAGCAGCAATGTAGATAAAAAATGTGGCTATAAAGACAGGTCTTCTTCCCCACAGATCAGCAACACTCCCCCAAAACGATGGAGATATGCCTTGGAATACCATGTACATAGTGATGGTGAGGTTGATCATATTGATGGTGGTGTGCATGTCTTTTTGAATTACTTCGATGGCTGGGTAGTAGATGTTGGAGGAAAGTGGGCTGAAGAGAGCAGAGCAAGATGCAATACCTACAATTACAGCCTTTTTCCGCTTTGTGAATATTGAATACGGTTCTAAAACCGACGGTAGGTCTTCTTCTTCATCTTCTTCAACTGCGGCTTGTTCGATATGCGCATTTTCAGATAGAATGGTATCTTTGGTATGGCCAGACATGAAGAAAAAAAAAGAGAAAAAAGAGAGATATTAGAAATTAGGAGAGAATTAGCAAGTTATGATGTACATGTAGTGTTTGCATAATCAGGGTCAATCGATCCACTGTCCGGTAGTTTAGTTTAACCGTCTATTGTTTATCAGAATAGTCACCGGTAATTGCTGTAATAAACTCTCCATCACATCTCCTTTTCCTTCCTTTTCTCTCTCTTTTCTGTTGATCTTTCTCCTATATACAGTGATTGCAAATTATCAAGGCATGTTTGCAACAACATCGATACCAACAGCAGACGAAGCACAACTCTCCGACGCTATAAAATCCAATGGCAATGATATTGGGCCACTTGACATCGAGACAGCATCACCCACCAAGATATGGCCCAACTATCGAAAGCCACCTACACCCGATTCACCCATATTATACCCACTCGAATGCATACAATCCAGTCCATTACCACTTACAAATCATAGAAGGTCATCGATGATCTCGGATGTTCAACATCGACAACAACAGCCGTTGCAATATCAAGCACGACGTCGCACAACCACGCCGGATTTAGGACCTTTGAATGCTGAAGAACAAGCGGCGTTGGAAGCAGAGATCACAGCAAGAAGACAGGCTCGCCGTGCTTCGAAACGGCTACAAAGTGGATCAGAATTCGATTATGATGATGGCCACAGAGATAAAGATGAAGATGAAGATCGAGTGATGATTGGTACTCGTGTCTCAGAAGGACATCGCAATTATCAACTGATGTGAGTGTATTTCGCTGTCTCCGTCGTCATGGTTTCGATCTAATGTGTCTGTGTGTGTTGAATCAGGTACGACATGTTGACAGGCATTCGAATAGCAGTAAATACTTGGATTACCAGTTGTAGAAACACACATGATACTGATACACTAATTTAGGTTGGTCGCGTATCTGCAAAGATACACAAAGAACTAGTCGATGGTGATTTCTCTGCAGCGCATAAACTAGTGTTTGATGTGTAAGTTGCATCTGTGTTTTAGTAATCGAGTCATGGACTAACGATTTTCATAGCACTGGAAACGAGCTAACGCCAGGCGTCAAGTACGATTTTAAATTCAAGGATTATGCTCCTTGGGTATTTCGATACCTTCGAGAAAAGTTCCATATTGATGCTGCTGATTACATGGTAAATACCATCTTTTATTTCTGATAAGGGGCCTTGTGTACACAACTTACTAATATGTATAGATAGATGTCCTTGACCAACAAGTACATTTTATCCGAGCTTGGATCACCTGGAAAGAGTGGCAGTTTTTTTTACTATTCCAGAGATTATCGATTCATCATCAAGACCATTCATCATTCGGAGCACAAGTTCATGCGCAAGATACTCAAACAGTACTACCAGGTGCGTAAACGAATAAAGTAGGCGATAGCTTCACTAAGCATCTCAGGTAGCATGTTTGCGAAAATGCCAACACATTGCTCTGCCGCTTCTACGGCTTACACAGAATCAAGCTACCGCACGGAAACAAAATCCATTTTGTGGTCATGGGCAATGTATTTCCTAGCAACAAAGATGTCCATGAAACATACGATTTAAAGGGATCCACTTTTGGTCGAGTGACAACAGAGGAAGAGATACAAAGAAACCCACACGCGGTCCTGAAAGATTTGAATTGGGTGGAGAAAAACAGAAGGTTGCAGTTTGGATCAATCAAAAGAAACTTGTTTATATCACAACTACACAAAGATGTTGCACTGCTATCAAGATTGAATATCATGGATTACAGTTTACTGATTGGTATCCATGACAACGCGAGAGGAAATACAGAAGGCATTCGGGATACACACTTGCATATTGTGATGGTAAGCATGCGGACGTTGCATGTTCCTTTGATAGTGTACTTATCAGAGTATTAGCCTCACACCAAAAGCTTGGAAAAATCAGTATTTACTCGCAGCGGTCGAAGAGAAAGCAAAGCGGATATTGTAAGAAAGGCCATTCGACAAGCTAATCCTGTGCAGTTGGATTCCTCCCAGTTACCAGAAACACCGTCTGATGAGAGGAAATATTGCGTCTTTTACTCAGAGGATGGTGGGTTCAAATCAACCGACGATAACAATCAGACGACAGACCAGCTCTACTTCTTGGGTGTGATTGACATCTTAACGCCTTACAATTACATAAAAAAAAGCGAGCACTTTATAAAGAGTTTTACGCAAAACAAGGTACGCTTGATAAGAAATACCAAGGAAATGTTAAATGCTGACAATCATCTTGAATAGAATACCATTTCTGCTGTCAATCCTGAACTGTATGGACAGAGATTTATTCATTTCATTGAAAATGCAGTTACCAGCAATTATAAAAAGCTCGATTAGATTTATTGATTGATTCATCATGTATACCAAATGCTCGGTTACTTGCTACTGCCGTACCAAGAAATTACAAATCACACACACTCAAGACAATTTGGGAACCTATTTAAATAAAACCAAGCACATGAATTTCAAATATAATTTTTCCTTTTTCTCTCTCGCTCTTTTTTTTCCCTGTTATTTATACAAAACCAACATGTCTAGACTAAGCAAATTTCCTTGTCGATGGGCATCTTGTGAAAGAAGCTTTGATAATCCCGAAGACTTGTTTAATCATCTTTCAGACGATCACGTAGGCAGAAAAGCAACAAACAATCTATGTCTGCAGTGCCAATGGAACAACTGTGGAACAGTAGCTGCAAAACGAGACCATTTAGCCAGCCATTTACGAGTACATTTACCATTGAAACGTAAGGACACCGTCCACACATGGGTCAATCACAACATATACTAACATGAAAGATGTCTGCATGCAGCACATCAATGCCCAGTAAGAGATATGACATTGTAGCCTATGACAAGAGTGAATGAATAACATGGCATGATCTATAGCTTTGTAGTAAAGGATTCAAACGACCCCAGGATTTAAAGAAACATGAGAGAATTCACACAGTAGAGCATCAAGGTATCCGTGTTTCGATATACTTTTATCAGATCAGAAAAAATTAAGCTTTTTTTATGTATAAATTATAGCCTCTCTGCTAAGCAACCAACCTGGATACAAACCCGTGCGTAGAAGAAGAAAGACGACTACAGAACCCAGCAACAAGATAAATGCTACTACTAATACTACCACTACTACCACTAGCCAACAGCAAACAGCCTATGCCTCTCCACCTAAAGGTAAGTTGTATTTTATGCCACGCAGTAATCTTTCTGACCTTTCATTATCAGATGTTTCTGAAATGTCATCTTCCGATGTATCTTCTTCATACAGTCCTAGTTACTACAGTATATCATCTAATCCCAACAACTACTTGCAACAACAACAACCACAAGATCCTCTCCAAGACTTTATTGCCGATGTATTACAAAATCACTCTCTACCTACATACGATGAAGGTAATGGAAAAAAAGAAAAAAAAATTATAAAAGTCTTGGCGACATGTAGTAGAGAAAGATACTTAAACCCAGAAATCCTTACCTAGACATGATGAACAGACTCAACTCTATTGCACCTGCATTGCAATATCAACAACAACAGGACACGAGTTGGTCTCTGCCTTGTGAACCTGATGCTATACCTGCCCTGCAAAATTGGCTTGAACAATTGTCAGCCAACATTCAAACCGATGAAAACATCTATCCTGATATCACCGTGTCCTCGTCCACTCAACAACAGCAACAGCCATCAATGCCTCCTACCGATCTGCTCGCGACAGGCGATTATGATTTATATCCAAAATTAAGCGGCACTGGTAACGCATGGACTTCTCCATCACCCAACACGGCAGCAGCAGCTATGGCGAGCCTGAGCCCGTCTCTTTATCCTCAACACAACTCAGCCACCAGCGAATCCTCTGCTGTCCATACACCACCTTCCTCTGATCTGCGTCGTTCTTCATGTCAACAGCAGCAAACCGCACCCAAATTTTGGTCTCCTGGCTATATTCATTCACCAACATTCAATGTCAATGCCTTTTCTTCCGCCTCTGCTACTACAGCCTCCTCTTCCATTTCTTCCTCTTCACCTACCTCCTATATCAAACCATCTGACGCTATTGACTTCTCATCACCTACCCATAACAATCACTCGAACGAACCCAACAAAGTCTTTGAAACAAGTGTCACCGAAGCCGCTGCCTTGACGCCCGTCTACGATAAAGCATCTGCTGTTTCTTTTGATAACAAAAAAGAGTTGATGCACATGATGAATGTATTTTCTTCTTCAAAAGATGATCAAAAGTACAAGTCAGAAAATGCTTCTGAGCAAGAGCAACAAGATGAGCCAGAGCAAGATCAACATGATTCAGAAGAAAAAGAAGAGGAAGATGGTGAATCAGAAGACGAAGAAGTAGAAGATGATGATGACACTGGCTCAATTCCATTCGCTCATCACATTCTAGACGATGATGACGAACAAAAGAAGTCGCCTTACGCTGATCTTGTTGGACTTATCAAGGACCTCAAGGTAGAAGACGAAGAAACGATCCGCAAGCGCCATGCATTGTTAGTAGATCAGCTCTGGAAAGCTGTTTCACGAGTTGCTTAATTTAGCTGATTTGTGTGACTCAAGTGAATCCTGCTGTTATTTGTATTAAAAATGTATATCATTCTCTTCTTCTTGTTCATCTCGTCTTTATGTATACAATAAACATCCATTACAGTACACAATGGCTCTCCATAATCACCCTTTTTACCACAAACTAGAAGGATACATTTGCCTTACAGATATGACATGATAATCACTGACACGTACACGCGCACTTGACAGGCGAAATCTACGAGCTCAGTAGTGAATACCGTCAAACTCGAAGCGACGCTGTCAAAAAGGTCATTGCGAGCATGACTATAGGCAAAGATGCCAGTGGTTTGTCTCCTGATGTCTTGAAGAACATGCAAACAGAGGACAATGAACTCACGAAATTGGTGTATTTGTATTTGATGAACTATGCCAAAAACACAACCTGAATTAGTAATTCTAACTGTCAATACATTTGTCAAAGTCAGTGTATAGCGGTTGCTTGTTGTTGTGTTCATACCGTCTCACAGCTAGCGCAGGATTCAGATGACTCGAACCTATCAAAGACATGAGATGTATTTGCATGGAAAATATCATTGACTATCTGACTGAGCCGCTGCGTCGAGCTGTCAAAGTGAGGCACTCTGCAATATATACTAGTCTATGTGCTCATCTGACGCTTCTATTCTGTAGTAGGATGAAAATCCAAATATGCATAAAACGGTTGCTCTCTGCGTGGCAAAGTTGTATGAGCTCGAACCTAAAATGACAGAGGAGCAAGGATTTATCGAGATGATGTAGAAAGATATGGTGTCTAATGTCAATTCCATGGTGGTAGCCAATGTTATCTTTGTGCTGACTGATATCCATAAAGATAGCCCTGAAAATTACACGTTCAAGCTAGACGAGAACATTGTCAACAAGCTACTGCATGCATTGAATGAGTGGCCATTATTATGCAAACTAAAAGCTTCCATGTGCTGTATAGATGGGGCCAAATTACCATTCTCAATGTCCTGCTCCTTATGGTAACTTTCCCCGAAAAACTTACCAAGTCCCATATTAGACACGCCAATGAAGTCGGTGTTGAGCTTGCAAGGCGCTTCGTAACCACCATTGGAAGATGCGCCATCAAGATCGGCAAAGCTACAGAACGTTGCATCCATGTAAAGCGGGATCTCATCAACATAGGTGTCATTTATGTCGTACAGGGAGCCATCGTTGTCACCAAAAGCATATTCGGAAATACTCTTTAACGTACGAAGGCATCATTTCCTAACTCTGCAAAAACTTAAATGTGCTAGATGAACAAGAAAGCCAAAGTAGATCTGCTAAACCATAGGCGAATACGCAGAGAATACTGCAAACGCAGCTGATTTGACTCGCTTCTTTCTAGACAATTCCAAAGACGTGCATGTCCAAGTGCGACTGCAACTACTTGCGGCCACTGTCAAACTGTTTCTGAAAAAGTCCAACGAAAACCAAGCACTGGTACAAGAGATCCTGCAGGTGGCCAACATGGTGTGTGATATTGCGGATATCTGTGATAGAGCCTACATCTACTGGTGGTTACTATCCACCGATTCACATGCAGCCAAAGCAATGGTTTTGCCAGAGTTGCCGCTCATTGCGGATGAAAATCAAGAGTTATCGCCTGCTTTAATGGCTACTTTGATGTCAGAGATTGGGACCTTGGCATCTGTGTATCACAATCCTGTGAAAACGTCCACTGCAGGCAAGAAATAAGGAGCAGATAATGGTACCAAGGCAATGCACATGGGCGCTGACAATGATTCACAAACAGAGGAAGAAGCTAAAAATACGAAGCAAACTATCAAAAGCGACGACATTGACGATTTGGTCGATTTGAATTGGGGTAGTGAGCCAGTTGTAAAGAGTCCACCTGCTGCTGTACCTCACATCAACAATGTCTTGGATGATTTGCTATCACTCAATAGTACTAATGGTCTCAGCCATAGTAGCGGTAATACGCATGATCAGGACGATATTATAACGCTATTTGGTTCTCCTCCACTTCTCATCAGTGCAGCAACAACAACTGCCAGCAGCAGACCCTTTTGCTAGCATTTATACTCTCACACAAATCCACGTGAGTGATACATGATTACTGTTTTAGTGCTGGGCATCCAAAAAAGCAATAAATTACAACATTTTGTATTATCTCGTAATCAAGATGCTAGATTTTAGCATGTAAATTTACAGATTGGCCCTATACTCTACAGAAGGTGTAGTAGTGGCGCGGGGAGAAAGAGGAACCAGGCTAGGCGGTTGAATTTAAGTGGGATGACAGTCGAGGCTATCTAACCTCAATATAATGCAGCACCGTACCAATGAAATGGTAAATGGATAGAACTTCCGTGCTTAATTCCTTGGAGGCGCTTGCATCGCATTCCCTCATAACAGCAACAGCAGATCAAGCAGCCATTCAGGGGCCATTGAATTCAGCACAGTTTGAATGACGATCACCAAGAGATGAGTTGCTTATATAAAATATATGTTTGTGTAATTGCCCATGATGGGACAGAGGGAAAAAAAAATGCCTTGCCCTTCCATTTTTTCCTTTTTCTTTTACACCACAGATTTAATATCTCCTATTGTATCAAGTGTTAAATATCGTTTCTTTTTTCTTTTTTTCTCTTTTACTACAACACACACACATACACACACGCACATATATATACATATATATACAATTCAAGCAATGAACCCTCATACAAACAACAAAAAGCAGATACTATCGAGGATAGAAAGTGCTTTTCGAGTTACAGACAGCCAACTCAATGACCTTGTGCTCGGTTTCAATGAAGAAATGAAAGCTGGTCTAGACATCACAAACCGTGCAACGAAAAGCAGTGAATTGAAAATGATCCCATCCTATGTTACAGGTAAAATGAGAGTTGAATGGTTGCGTGTGTGCTTTGTAGGCTAATCCATACTCTATCACAGGCTATCCCACAGGCAATGAAAAAGGCACTTATTTGGCACTCGAAATCAGTGGTGTGGATATCTATGTCTGCCAGGTGAAATTAAAAGGTGAAGGTGGAAAGCTCGCCATCAATCAATATCAATACAAAATCCCGGATAACTTGACAGCAGGAGACGATATCGGTGTCCTGATCGACTATGTTGCTGATTGTGTAGCTGATTTCCAGCAACGCGTAGGCACACACAAACAAACCGTCTACAGTATGGCTATCAGTATTGGTTTTGCCGTGTTGCAAACAGGTCTAGATAAGGGAATCATCATTGCCCTTGAACATGGCTTCGAGTTTCCAAATGTGATTGGTTGTGATGCGGTGGATCTGTTTGATAGAAGATTTAGAGCCAAGGGATTAGCTGTCAAAATTGTAGCCATAGCAAATGGTGAGTTTTTCCAGGCAGAAATGCAGTTATTTACGCTAACTCGCTCAAACAGACGGCGTTTGTACTCTCCTGGCCCACGCATATCAACATCCATCGACTCGTATTGGCGTGATTCACAGTGCAGGCACGAATTGCGCGTATTACGATAAAATGTCGAATATTGGGCAGTTTCGAGACGTAGAGCACCAGGGACACGACATGATCATCAACACAGAGTGGTGCAATATTGGCTCCCGACATTTACCCAAGACAGAATTCGACGCACTATTGGATCAGCAATCAAACAATCCCGGTGTACACAGTTTTGAAAAGATGACAACTGGCATGTATCTCGGCGAGATCACCCGCCAAGTCCTGGTGCAGTTGATCAATGAAAGAGTGCTGTCGTTTGACTTGGATCAAGAAGAAGACGATGAATGTCTGCTGTTACTGCCCTATCAGTTTGACACAAGCTACATGTATGTGTGCGAAGCAGATGTGGATGAGTTGGAGGATACACGATTGGTGCTGGAGGACATGTGTCGAGTGGGCGAAACGACTTTGGAGGATAGAAGAATTGTGAAAAAGGTGTGCGAGCTGGTTGGACATCGTGCTGCTCTGTTACTCGGTGCAGGTATAGCAAGTGTTGTGAAATATATGGTAGAATACGGCATTGGCATAGATGATGACCAAGGATTTGCGATTGGTAAGTTGTCCGCAGTGCAGTAGAGTGTAACGACGCTCACTCTTTGTACAGCTATCAGTGGTGATGTTTACAAAGATTACCCATCATTTCACCCTCGTGTCTGTGAAGCCATCAAAGACTTGATCCCTGAGCAAGTGGCGTCCAAGCTATCAGTCGGTATCGTGCAACACTCACGTATTGTGGGTGCTGCCATTGTAGCCATGATGGCAGAAAAGATGGATCAACAGGACACAGTTATGGACTAATAAACAAGGCATTTTGAAACGAAAGAAAAAGGGGACAGGGTGATTTTATTTTTTATATGCTTTTTATATATATATAATATGCGTACGCGGAGATGAGAGACAAGTGGAGAGGGGGGAGGGATCTATTTTACTTTTGATTTGTGCTATTGGGGGCACCTCTTCCTTTGCCACCTTGATTTTGACGACTTTGCTGTTGATTATTATTATTAGCGTTGGTTTGTTGCTGTTGTTGTTGCTGGCCTCTACGATTACTGCTGTTTTGATTGTTGGTATTATTGGATCGACGTTGCTCGAAAGGTGTATTTTGGTTATTTCTGTTTTGGCTATTATTACTGCTGTTATAACGGTTTTGGTTTTGGCTGCTATTTTGGCTGTTGTAGCGACGTTCTTCAGCTAATACAGTGTGTCCATTGACTGTAAATTTGTGTTGTGCCAAGGCCTTTTGGCAGGACTCGGGTGAGTAGAAATCAACAAAGGCACAGTTTCTGGCACGAGAAATGCTGCACGATTTAACTGATCCAACCTTGGTGAATACCTCAATTAACTGATCTTCATTGATTTGGTCATTGACCAATTTGACAAAGATTTGTGTGGCATCAACTAATAGACATGTTAAATTCCAATCCTCTCTATGACGCATTCGCCGATAGCTTACCTCTGCGAGTTTGGGGTTTGTTTTGATGTTGATGTTGGTGCTGGTGATGCTGTTGTGCTTGTTGTTGCTGAGCTTGCACTGGTTGTTGTTGAGGTTGAGCATGAGTAACAGAAGGCTTTTCACTGGTAACAGTGGATGCTGACGAAGTACCAGCAGTTGCAGTGGTGGATGCCTTATCCATGTTACTGCCATTGACAGCAGAGGCAGCAGCAGCGGCAGCAGTCAAGTTGGCCCAAGTTTTGGGAGCAGCAGGTTTAGCAAGAGCAGGCTTCTCAGCATGTTGCTGTTGTTGCTTTTGAGCCTTGTCTGCTTTTTGTTGCTTGGAATCAGTCTTCTTTTTCTTTTCCTCGACAGCAGGAGCAGCGTCTGTAGTGGTAGAGGTAGCAGGAGTTGTCGCACCAGATTCAGAAGGTTTCTTGTTCTCATTTGCATCATTGACCTCCTCTGCCCACTTCTTGACCTGTTCTGTCTTGATATCCTCTTCGGATTTCTTTGTAGATTCCTCTTTCTTTGTAGCAACAGGAACAGGAGCCCCAGTAGCAGTAGCAGCAGCGACCTGGGCTTCCTTCTTGGCAGGTGCTTGAGCAGCAGGGGAAGAAGCGGCAATTGAGGAAGGAGTAGCTGGTGTTTCAGGTTGTTGAGTGGGGGCCGCTTTTTGAGCAGCAACAGGTGAAGCAACTGCAGGAACAGTGTTGTTGACGACAGGAGAAGCAGTAGCTTGAGTAGATGGAGGAGGAGTGTTTTGATGGACAACAGGGGAAGCAGTGGTATTCGCAACGGGAGCAGCGTTTGAAACAGGCGCAGCAGCATTGGTAGCCTCTCCTTGATCAACAGTATAATAATCAATTTCTACTTCATCCTTCAAGAATCTAAAGATGTCATTGAGCACATAATAACCGTTGGGTTGAGTAGCCAGGAAGAAGGTTTGGCTAAACTTCTGTGAAGGGCCGTTTTGATTGCACATTTCACCCAAAACTTGAATCAAGATACCATTGTTGGCAGAGGTTTGACTATCGACTTGAGTGATTAATACTTTGCAATCCTCGAACTTGCACTCTTCAATCTTTTTGCGAATTTCCTACACCATGCGCTTTTAGTCATCTACCCCCATAAACATACACCCTTCGCTTACCTCTTGCCCCTTCATGGTGGTAGTAGCAGTGCCTTCATCGCCTCTAACCAAGGTGGAGTCCTTGTTGTAAAAGGCATGGAGTCTGCTGGGCTTCTTGTTCAGGAAGGTGTAGTACTCACGAACAAAGATCAAGCCAACATCTTGAGAAGCAAGTTGAGTGTTGATTTCCTTTTGTTGCTGTTCAGCGGATGGAGTAGATGTAGTAGTAGTAGTAGTAGTGGTAGCCATAATAAGAGTTGTCTGATTCTCCTTTATCCAGTTGTTGTAATCTTTTGGATTGGATATTTACAATGAATAAACAAAATGGAAAAAAAAAAAGGGCAAGAACCCAAGAAAGAAGTTGGGAAGCGCGTTTCTATTTTTTTTTTGACCCAGCTGTTTGCTGTTTTAGTAATCAGCATTTCGCAGCAGCAGCATACCACCTAGAGCTAAGATTCTGATTTCGTCAGATGCTGGAGCCATTGATGAGCTGACCTACACCAATAGTACATGGCCATAATCGATATTAGATTGGGTTGCCTGTGGACCCATCAAACTGCCAGTGGTAGATTCATTACATTAGAGAACTCAGGTATGGTCAGCTTCAGACGATTGAGATGTTGGCGGTTGCATCAAATCAAGATGCAGGTCTTGTTAGGCACTTGTTGCTGGAAACTCTCGGGCAGCAAGCCATCTCAGGTCAGGCTTTCAATATATAGAGATATCTGTATAGCTTTATACGCCGATTTCTGAGTTCTGCGCACATAGGTTCAGGCATTTAGTATATTATGACGGAGAGAATACGTCGATTCATGATTTAGATGTAAGAAGTTAATGATGTCTGCTACAAGAATGCGTCCGAACCACTTGTGTATATTATGAGCTTAAAGATACAAAACACAAGGTATATGCTTGTGCTGATGATACTAGCTACAAATATAAAAGTACTGGTAAACTCGAGCCATTGTATTCCTTGATTAAGTTATTGGTTTGTTCTTGTGTCAGGCTTGTTCGTTGAAGAAATAAATCATAAATATCTTCACTAGGAGGGACACAGTACTCATGGTAAATATGAGCCATTTTCAAAATCGGATTGAAACACTATTGATGTAGCCTACCACCGAGTTTATCAAGGCTAGAAATGATCGGCAATCTTTGAAACCAGCCGTCTTTAACAGCGATGCCACACTGGCAATGGTATCGCCTCTATTGTTACTCCATCTTCCAAATTCTACCAAGATCTAATGATATGATTGAGTGCACTTACATGTATGGTCTCCATTATGCCGCTATCCAAGAACAAGTCGAACTCAACCTTTTCGCCAATGTGTTTAATAAGAATTTCGCAGTAGCAGTAGTTCTGGACCAAAAGAACTTTATTATACCCGACTCTAGCAAAAGTTGGCCATAAGCGACGATTTAGCTAGGAAAACCCTCTCGCACTGCATATCCATGCGAATTGATGTTGCAGCTTTTAGTATGGCCCTAGGCCATAGTTATTTCGTATATCCACACAATGAATATTAATAATACAGGTAATGTCGTGCAGGCTTCCTCCCAAAATCTTCAAAAAACCTGCAAAATGAGCTTGTCTCAATACAACTTGCAATATACCTATTGATAATAGTACCACCCAATGTGTATTTTGATCTGGCTCAACTTTACTATGGTCAGTGTTCTTTTGTTATGGATTTATAGGTAAGTTCGCTCCTAAAAAATGGCGTATTATAATACAGGGCTTTGAGCAAATTTATAAAACGTAAACTTGGAGCACCAAAACATTACAGCATAATAAATATAAGACAGACCTATTGAATAATGGCTGTTAATTTGTGCAAATCAGCTGTATATTGGGTGATATATGGCCAAAAAATAATATTGTGCAATCCCGTCAGTTTTGAGAGATAAATTTGCTTGTAGTACCAAGGGAAAAAATTGATGGCGATCTTTCAGAAAATATAAAATTGTTAGTTTCTTTTGATAGAGTCATGCTAGGGCTTCAAACTAAAGCTCATTTAATAGGAAATTATCTGCTCTATAAGATTGATTAACATTAAATACAAGATTGGCATGACAAAAACCGAGCAATCCTTCAAAAACAGCCAAAATACCCCTATCAAATATCTTCTGATCCACTGAACCAAGACACATGATAGGGGTACCGTTGGATTCGTCTTTAAATATTATGTCAGATTCATATAAGCTTAATGG
>DF836500.1:25942-51049 GCA_000950595.1 Mucor ambiguus
GGAATTTCGGATGAGTGATATTTGATGGATTTGGAATTCCAATGAAATTCCTTTTGAGGTGGCTATTTCATTACAGTATGAATAAATTTAAAATGACAAAAAAAGAGAATAAAGTCTGTCAAGGTCAGAGGATAAAAAAATATAGACCAAATTTGAGCAATAATGCACAGTATTATACTCTGTAGAATACATACAATGAGAATTATGTAGTGAGAGGCATGGTGGCAACAAGAACATAAAGACACGAGTGGAGCCTGAGTTCCGAGAGTGAGGAAACCTATAGCATTACGTCCCTGAAAGGTTTTCTGATTCTGTTTAATGTTCTTCCATCAAGGGCTACAAGAAAAACATTATATTAGGAGTCTACACTGGGTCTACTTTATTACTATTGATGTCTAAAGACTCTTCTCAGCAAGCGTCTCTTTACTGGATCAAGGCTCTTTTACAATAATTACAGTTTTCAGATCAAGGTCTACATCTTGCTTGTCAAATAACTTAAAAGCCTTCGATCTTGGAATAACATAATAAAAATCTTCTGTTCTAATTTTATTTTCTCTGTCTATATTTTGTTGTTCTAAGCACCATAGATGCTATACACCTTGCTTTAAAACTGCTTAATGTTCACTTTGAGGGGTCAATAAAGACGTACACATATCTAATATACACAATAAACTTCCCAAAAAGGCCATTAACATAAGTTCAACAATCTTATACTTATTGGATAGACATCATCCATTTTTTTTACTCAAATTCACTAAAATTTAAACGTACTAAACCTTGAAAACGTGGCAGAAGTAGGAATGGAATATGAATAATCAGCCAAATGCATCTAGAAATGTACAGGGCCCAGATTGTAAGGCAGAAATGTAAGGCAGTTGACAAGCAAGATGCAGAATGAAAACCAATTTACTACTAGCACGATTTAGTGATAGTTTATTATGCAGCAAGCTCTTTCTTTTTAGAACTCTCGCTAGTCTCTTTGGTAAGAGGTGGTGTGATGGATGAAGGTACATTTTTTACAGATGATAATATTTGACTTAGTCTGGATAATTCTGAGTTTACGCTGGCTGTATCCGACGAGACAGGTGCTGCCTCGGGTTGCGTTAGATTTTTGCTTGGTGATGGTACTTGTACCGGCACAGGCGATGGTGTCTTGTTGTAAATGTGTTCATCTCGCACGAGCTGCGAAAGCTCCTTTTCAATCTCATCATTGTCTATGCCAGCAATATCCTCATTTCCCATCCTCAAGGCATCCTCAATTTCCTTTTGATCCTCAAATGTGTCTTGTATCTTTTGCATCACATCATCCACTGACTCGATAGAGAGGCCATCTTGATCTAGTAATCCTCGTAATGCATCTGCCCCCATATTGAATGCTTGTACCACCTAAATCAAGAAACGGCTATTAAACCCAGCTTTAGCAATGCCTCCACAGTGTACATACCTGTAAATCGTCCTGTGATGACTCAATCTTCATGAGGACAGTGTCCATTGTGTCCATTGATTTGAGTCGTTTTTCCAAAATCTCTTGCAAGCCTTTTTTTCTTTTTATACAATACAAGGCCTTTGCTGTATGTCCACGTTTCTTTTCATCCAATGCTTGACGTCCTAGCCTACAGAATAGAGACAAGCAATCAGCACAAAAAGCGCACAGATCAATCTAAAAAAATTAACCTACTCTTCTGACTTTTTCTGCAATTCATCAACCTGAACGGAAAGCGCATAGCATGTTGTGCGAATACTAATGAGAGCCTCATCGTGCTGAGTGATGGTAGCAATTTGATCTTCCCTCTGAGGAAATTTGATCACCATGTAGTTTGTGCCATAGCCTTTTACATTATCTGCCAATGCAACACCGTGCTGTGAATGAAGATATCTTAACAGTAAAGTCATGTCTGATTCAGTCAGATTAATCTCATTCACAAAATGATGAGCATATGCTGATCTGAACTGTGCCAAAGTCATGATGTGGTTGTTGGCTGGTTTGTGATAGTGCTGTGCCATAATGGCCTTTGCCAGTGCCTTAACAGTGGGTAAAACGACGTATTGTGTTGCAGGATGAGTCAGTGAATCCGGTAGTGCTCTCCAACGCCATTGCCATGTGTTCTTTACGACTGTGTCCACAATCCAACCGAGCCATGTTGAAGGTGGCGCAAATTTCTTGTTGAAAGCTTCTAGTGGTATCAGTTCCTCTTGCTTTTCCATCGTTTCCTATGAGCTTGTTTGAGCATTATGGCATTCAGCAATGATGCCACATGGAAAACTTACCAAGACACAGTCGAATGAGAGTGGCTTTCCAATAATGGGCCTTTGGAACTTTTCAGTTAAGGTATCTTTGTCAATGACAAACGAGTAGTCTGGTGTCTCCAGATAGCCTTGTTGACTGCAATCCAAGATCACTCTGCGCCAGTAGCTGATGTTGGTATCGTACGCATATTTGTTCAACAGCCACAGCTTGGAGAAATCAGAGTACAATGCTTTCAATCGCTCTGAATCTTGCTGAGCAAACTCTGTAAAGTTGGACTCTACAAATGTCTTGAGTTTTGAGTGTTTCTTAGTGGCCATGTAGCTTGAAGAGTGGAAAAATCAAATGAGAAATGTGGAAAAATATTTTTTCAGTTCCCTCTGTGCATCATGTCTCTGTAATAGGAGCTCGAAATCCCGAGACGATCCACATCTCGATCCCACATCATGAATAATGTCAGAGAATAGCAGTAATGACAATGAAACCACAAGCATACACAAAGTCGCCTACCAGAGCAGGGTCATCTTATTGAAACTTGTCGATCAATGATACATTTTATTAAATTATAAACAGTAAATTCATATCCATTGGATGCGATGATGACAACTGAGGTCTTTGTTGGTACTTTTGCCGAAGCAACTGTCGAATATTGTTCAATAGTTGCAAATAGGATTGATTCTTGTTTTGCCGTAATGCTGTTGTAATCGCCCAGCTCATGGCGCCAGTTGCTCTACCTGCTTCTGACGCATCTGCTGATGTTTGGTCATCTTTACAGCCAGAGAACATGATAACATCTGCCGGCGAGCCTTTCTGCTGCCTAAGAAACTTTTTCTTTTCTTCGCTCTGGCCAAAGCCGCCATTCAAGATCCTTGATCCCAGGGACATGACACTCGAAATTGCTCTTGATGGATCACCACTGACATAGGCCAAACCCGCATTCTTCAGATTACTGCCTGCCTCTTTAAAAAAACTAGATTCTTTAATGGCGCCCTGAGTAGAATAAACCTATCGCAAATCAAAACGATGAGATACTAATGTGGGCGAAAGTGCAAATAGATATATACTCACGTAGGGTAGATCTAAGGCGGTTCCGGAGTGACATGAATCGAAAATAGCTGTTAATC
Source organism: Mucor ambiguus (assembly GCA_000950595.1). NCBI lineage: Eukaryota > Fungi > Mucoromycota > Mucoromycetes > Mucorales > Mucoraceae > Mucor > Mucor ambiguus. The sequence continues at coordinate 29,312 of DF836500.1, forward strand.
TGCTGCCGGGAGCGAGCGGTCTAACCATGATATCGTTCATCATCTACCAGAACCATTGAGTCACTGGATCAAGGTAATCTGACAATTCACTTACATCATCGACAATCTGCCCGTACATTGAATGGTCTACTGGGTATATAGTCTCATCGTAGCCATCGTCTTCGTCGCCGTCATAATCCTTCATCTGCATAGTTACAGAAATGAGTATAAACTGAGTCTCACACGAGTGGACTGCGCACTACTTACTCTTCCACCATGTCCACTAAAATGGAAAAAGAATCTAGGTGTATCCTAAAGTATTAGTCATCTCGCCATGCTATCTCTGGAAAAAGGACTTACGAATCATTAGGCCTCGAATCTCTCACCAACCATTGCATAGCATCAATGATGTTTCTCTTGGTTGGTACATGTCTAGGATCGCTTTGATCATCCGTCAAGATAACCATGTCTGCTTCACGAAAGTTGTACAGTTGGATCAAGAAGGCTTTGATGTTGTGGACGTCATTAATGCACCCTTTGAGCTCATTGGAGGTCCCGAAATAGTTTATGCCAATCAGTAATGCTCTTTTCCGTCCTTGACCTAATATCCGAAAATCAACATCTTTCTCACTCTCTAGGCCGAGATGTCTCTAACTTACAGTTGGACAATTGAAAGCTGGGTGGTGGCATATTCCTATATTTAGGATCCACATGCATTACAAATTCATTTGCATTGACGTTGTTTTGTTGTTGTCCGTACGGAACTAAGAAACGTTTACAGGATTAGCAATTGACGTTTTTTCTATAAAAGCACACAATTGCCGTTTTACCTGGATTTGGTGATTGATTATGGTTAGAATACGGTGGTTGTGGATAATTGGCTTGTGCAACTGTCGGGTCATGAGGTGAAAACATAGGATCTTGACGTGGTGGGGGTGGTGGAGGATACTGCTGTGGCACCTAAAAAGTTCGAATCACTGAGTCTCTCAAAGTACATGATTTTGATTTGATAGCTTACATTTCTAGAATTTGGTGGTTGAGGTCCAGGGCTTGATGGAGGAGGGTAGTTCTGTCTATTTGGTAATGGAGGCGGCTGTTGATACCCGTGTTGAGGAATGGGTGGATATCCTTGCTGCATTGGTGGCGGTGGATAACCTTGCATTGTAGGTGGATAGCCCATGGGTTGTGGCTGAGGAGAAAAGTTGTTATAAGGGGAAGGGGGATACTGTGGTTGTGGAGGAGGGTAGCCAGTTTGTTGTTGCTGTGCAGGAGGGTATCCGCCAGGCTGTTGTGAATGATATCCACCAGTGGTATATCCAGTGCCAGGAAAGTTCATTTTTACAAAGAATTGAGGGAAAGAAAAGGAAAAGAAAATCCACAGCTCTTGGCTAATTATAGTTTAACAAATCATGTGAAACCATAGTAGACATTCTGCTCAGCTGTTGTTTATATTGATAAAACATGCGGCTTGCATACATCCAATTGACAAACACTCTATTCCCATTTCAGGACACTCGTACAATACCAATGTCAGTAATCTGCTCGCAATCAAATTTTGGAGTGTGTGATGGACATTCATCTCGAAGCGACATCTGCATCTGGTTCGGCTGTGGCCAAATTTGACACAATGCAGCCATTTTGATTACTTTCCTGACCCCTCATCAGTCAAACATAGGCAAAACATAGCAAGATTTGCATGCATTCGAGTGGTAATCTATAGTGTTGAAGGCCATTATAGACCGTCAGAGTAACGCTAAACAGTTTCTCTCATCTAACATCAACTTCCTGACACATTTACTCAACTTTTTTGGGACCAAAAAAATATCATCAAAAATCGACGCAAAACCGTGAGGGGTACCTCATGCTTTTTGTCGAAAATCAAACAATCGTGATTTTGACATCCAAAATGAAGACTTTTAATATAGCATATATCGAGTCAAATTGTTTCTTTTGACTCAATGCAACCCCCGAAATCACTTTTGTGAGACCTTGATATGCAAAATTTTGACACTTTGGCCAAAAAAGGCACTTTACAATTTTGGGGATTACTCAAGATCTTAGTTCAGAGCATGTATTAGAATTAATGCCATTTGATGTGCCTTGAAAAGAACTCTAAGAATGTATTAGGAAGTATGGGATGATCACCACACTTTACATACTCGAATCCAACAAAACAGGTCGAATCGTGTCCAAATAGTCTTAAAATCATCAAATCAGAACAGAATCATTAGCTGAGTTTGAATTTTAGCAGTTGTTGGTGGTTGGTGGCAAAATCAATGCTATTCTGATATTGCGAACTTGAAGATGTTGCATAGCTGACATCTTTTATTTTTCTTTGCCCATGTAGTAGTTGCTCTCATTTGCAAAGGCCAATTGTTGTATATCACAAACACAAAGCCTAAAGTTAGGTGAAATGCAAGGTTTTCAGCGTAGTATTCAGCATTGCGATGCTATTATGGTATAAGTTGCCAAAGTACGCTAATTACTACAACTTTTTGTGATCAAAGTTTTACAGTGGATCGATGCTATTACTATCAAATTATCAAGCTAGGATAACGTTGTCGCTGAGCATACAATACTCTTAAGAACATGCTATAATTTTTATTATAGAATGACTCATGTGCAAAGGGTATTTATCGAATTATTGCAAAAGTTTAGAAGATGAATAGCTAAAACCTACTAGCGCTTTATGTTAACCATGTAAACACCAATATCATGTTCAATTCTTTTACCAACGAACAAGTTTGTTTCCAATCTTGATGCACTCGTGATGGATGCAGATCTACCAAACAGATCCGTGATTTCCTCTCTATACATGGTGTCATCTTTCAGCACCATAAATGAGTAGTTCAAGGAAGGCACTGAGTTTGCTGCAAGCATGACAGCATAAGGCGTGTCCAACTCCCAGCTCCCCAAAGAGACAAACTTTGACAAGAGTACGCACATAATTGCAGCCGATGCGGTAGTTATCTTCAATGATTTTAAAGCATGATTCTTTGGTATCTGTTTCAAGTACTCTATGCTACGATCCGTTACCCAATCGTTAGCCAGGGCAGTAATATAGATCTTGATTTCCTTCACTTGTGGTAACACACCGAGAAGCACATCTACGTGCAAAAGAAGGTTAATGGAAGAGGAATAGAATGCAAAGGAGATCAAATACTTGAATTGCTTCAAATGCTCCAGACTACGCTCTCCAGTGTGCACCATATCCAAATCATTAACAAGTACATCTTGCAAGGTGTCTTTGAAGAACATGACAGCATCTCTGTAGCCCTTGGTAAAGCTCAATGGGTGTGGGATGACTTTGAGATTTCTAAATTTTGCTGGTGATTTTTTTGCGGTTCTGATTGTTTCGTCATAGTAGTCGGATTGGCAGTTTTGGCCCCTCAAGACTTGAAGGTTTGGTGTAAATATCAATCTCAACAGCCTTCTGTGCAACTCGTGTGTGCCTATTTCAAGTTTTCCAATGTCCAAATGCTTGACGAATCTACTTTTCCAAGGATTCCGTACAATGTCCTCGTAAAATGCCCATGCTGTTTCCATTCGCAAAATATCGATTTTACGGCCAAGCATGGCTTCTTGGGCGAATGAATTCCAAACTCGACAAACCAGTCTACACTTGGCTAACTGGCTTGTTGATTCAATAAAGCTATAAATACTGGGTACGATTTTAATAGGAACGTTGTTCACTCTGAATTGCGATGTTGCAAGGGAAAAAAAACAGAGAGATATAAAAAAGAGCTTTTGTTTGGAGAGTGATGTAAAATAAATCGCTTCTCTGTAGAGCAATTGATATATCACTCAAGATATAGCACTCTAAATAGAGCAGCCATTTTACTGTATATAGCTGTGCGAGTAGTTCGACTGAGGTTTAGTCTCATAATAGCATATGCTCCGGATACGTGGATTTTGAATCTATGCACACGCGATGGGATGTACTACTGATTTACTCTACAATACAAGTGCATACGTAAAGCTTAACGCTCCAATCTTGACTTGCTTACTTGGCAAACACACATGCATGCTCTATGTCTTGCAGTGATTCAATCAGATTGCTGATAAATAATGAAATCATTAGCACTAATGAGCTATTTAAAGCGCTCACCTTGAAATGAATACAATGCCGCTTGTAATTCATCGTGTAAACGGCAGAATTATTTGATCTCTTTCGCAACCCACACATTGTCTACATGGCGTATTTATGAGTACGCATATATGCTGGTCTGCCATCCCTATGCATACAGGTATATACGTACATAAGCTCACCTATACACCTATGATGCCAAGAATACAGCATTTGAGCATTGATTTCATGTGGTAAATGCCCAACAACTGTACACTTTTCACAGACCACCACATCATGTTACACACATGGGAATAAGGGGAGAGGAACAGATCGACAATTACAAATGTATCAACAAAGAAACAGGCTACGCATATTGGCAAGCACCTGAAAAGAAAGCAAATATATGCACACATCATTCAAATATGTAAACAAAGTTTCAGCATATTGACGTTTACAATATAATACAATGAGAATTTGGTTGTACAACAATAAAAACAAGCCTACAACATTCTGCCAGGACCACCGTTATCAGTCATTTAGGCAATGAAAAAAAAATTTGGTCCCTGAATTTGTAGCATTTCTAAACAAACCTTGCTTCTGCTGCTTCTTTCTCTTTTTTCCTTTTCTCCTTCATCTACTCAAGCAAAGGAAAAAAAATGGCAGCTTCACTATTGAACAACGTGAGTGCTGAAAGACCCTTTGGTATCTATTTGTTTGATTATTTCGACAAAGCATACACATCCGTTGTTGGTAAATCAGCCACCGAATTTACATTTACTCAGGGTTATACCCCACTTTCCACTTTACCCGAAGGTAGGTTTCAGACAGACAGTCAGTCGAGTGGAATGCGTGTTTTGATCAGCCCAATGCAGTATTTGTAGGATGTATCGCTTATTTCACCATCATCTTTGGTGGTCGCTATTTGATGACCAATTCCAAGCCATTGCCTTGCAAATTCCTATTCCAGATCCACAATGTGCTCTTGACAGTGGTCTCGGGTGCATTATTAGCATTGCTGTTTGAACAGCTCTTTCCTCAATTATATCGCCATGGACTCTATTTCACGATTTGCTCTGAGAATGCCTGGACACCCCAACTAGAGCTAATCTATTACTTGAATTATTTGGTGAAATGGTGGGAATTGGTAGACACTGGATTTTTGGTCATCAAGAAGAAGAAGCTCGGTAAGGTTTGCGATATTTCTGCTTGTTTGCAGTAATTTTGACACTCGTTTGATTACTGGATATAGAATTTTTGCACTACTTTCACCATAGTATGACAATGGCATTGTGTTATACACAATTAGTGGGTAAAACAACAGTGGTAAGTGGAACAAACGGAAAATGGGAGGCAAGATCTAGATCTAGTTGAGCTCATATTTGACCATTCTAGTCTTGGGTGCCTATCATCTTGAACCTGACAGTGCACGTATTGATGTACTACTACTACTTCCGTACTGCTACTGGCGCCAAGATCTGGTGGAAGCAGTATCTGACTACCATGCAAATCATCCAATTTGTGATTGATCTCGTCGTGATTTACACCGTCACCTACAGCTACTTTGCATACACTTACACGGATTTCTTGCCCAACTTTGGCTCGTGCGCTGGAACAGAGGAAGCCGCTGCATTTGGATGTGCCATCTTGACCTCCTACTTGTTCTTATTCATCAACTTTTATAGAATCACATACAAGCAAAAGCAACAAAAGCAAAAGACCACATAATTCAATAAATTTTATTTTCACTCACAAATGCAACAATGTTGGGATCGAGGATGGTGTTGAGCTGGTCTGTATGACGCTGTTGAATCGCCTCTCGTGCTAGTGTGCTTGAGAGCTGACTAGTAATGGCATCCAATTGAATACGCTGGATGAGATGCTGGCCAAAGGTGCTGTAAGTCTTGACCCAGAAATCCACATCTTCTGTGCCTCTGTCTGCACAGATCAGATGACATGATTCAAAAAAGGGTGTCAAAGCTTCCTTTACAGATGTACCGTTGTAGTATTTTGGGTCCAACAATCTGACCATGGTGTCGTATCCCACGATAAAGTAGAGTTCCAGTTGGCCTGAGGTGTATGTCTCTGCAAACCACGAGTGGATGTATTTAGCCTTGTCCATAAAACGCCCATGAGGTGTAAATCCAACCGCTGTATTTGGGTACTGCATTGCAATCATTTCCATCATCTGGGCCCGTTGCAATACGCTTGCTCCTGTTAGTGTCTTGTCGACATTGTTGGTAGAAAATAACAGTAAAGATCCATCGAAATAGCTTGTAGGATAGCTTTCCAAGGACGTCTGTAATAGCTTGGCGTGTGCTTTGGTTGGTGGGTTGAATGAAGAGTCCAGGACTAGTAGACGACACTTTTTGGACGTGGCGTCTTTGAATGGCCAATGTGTGGAAGGCGAAAAGGTGGTATAAAAGTCCTTTTGCGCGCTTGACTCGAGGATGTCTCGTATCAGCTGTTTGCGTTCTGTTACTCGAGCAAACATCGATTGCAGCATTGTACGGAGAAAAAGAAGCTGAACCCCGTCTTAATTCTTCACACTCCAGTTTTGGGACCTGGCCGTGGTATTACACAAGACGCTGAACTGATGTTGATATGATACTCTGACTGGCACTTGTTTATTCAAGTTGCTTTAACCTCTACCAACAAGACACCCGTATTCCGCTTCAAATTATTGAGAATGGTAATATGTTCATCTGTGATATCTAATACGCAACTTGCACCAGCAAACTCGCTGCCTCGCTCTGATCCAATGCGATTACAAGCTACAAAAATGGTATGTTTGCCGGACTCTGCCTTATGATACAACGGTAGTAATCGTGTAGCCCAATATCGAATGGTGCTACTCACTGGATCATCTCTGCTCTTGAGCCATGCCATGCTACATAGAATGATCTCTGTCTTTTCTTGCACATGGTAATTTGCAAATTCACAAGCGTAGAAATCTGATTTGAATCTGTATGGGTTTATGTCCATACAAATGCCAAACCCCACCTATGTAACCTCATGTGAATGGCTAGTAATAATGGCCAGAAGATTGTGTGATATTTACTTTGCCTATCCCTTCAATGTCGGTGGATACAAAGCCTGGACCTTCCTCTGCCCAATTCTCGTCTGTTTCGTATAGGAATGCCTTTTGATATGTATGTAATAGTCGTCCTTTTGGATCCACACAGCAAATGCTATTGTAGTTGCATTGATCTATGACATTCCCATCTTTTTGAGTTTGGCTGCATCGTAGTCTCGTTGATTCAAACTCTACCTGTCTTTTGGGGATATCCGACAATGACAAAGCATTCCAGTCGTATGGCTGCATACACATGTTAGCTAGTACTAGGGTCGATTTAAATGAGCTATACCTTGCGTTTTAGCCCACATCACACTTGGTCCTGTTTCACAATCCTCGAGAAATGGTGAAATTTCTTGCAAGTCTTTAAACACATAGCCTTTTGACACTGTCAGCATTATTGATTTCATCGCCATGCTATGTAACGTACCTGTAAAAGCCATTTCTGGTAATAGTAGAATATCTATATCTCCCTTCTTGTACCTAATCAATTGCAAACACGCAGGGTCAATTCATTCATGCAAAGTTGGGACGAAATTCAATCAAAATTTTACATTACGTTTCTAGCAATGTTGAAGCTGTTTGCATATTTTCTTCCACTTGTCCCCACTTTGGATCAAACTGACAGCAAGCTTCGATGATGGATGAGTTGTAGCTATCACTCTAGTTATCTCATTTTATTACCTATTTTCATATTTGATTTTATTTGATTTTTAATCGAAAAAAAAAAAGAGAGAGAGAAAAGGATGAGAAAGGTGATAAAGCACGAAAATAAGTCTATAAGGAACGACTAGACTACTCCGCCTTTTGCTTCTTGTTTGCAGCAAATCTCTCGGCCCTCTTTCTCTTCTTTTCCTCTTCAGCAGCATCAAGCTTGACAGGAACCTTACCCTTGGATGATGCGACAGTAGCTGCTGTGTTTGAGATGCCAAATCTCTCTGCACGCTTCTTGAGAACCTCAGGGTCAATGCCCGTCGTCTTCTTTTGCTCTGGTGATGCAACAGCAGCTGCTTTATTTGCAATGCCAAATCTTTGAGCACGAATGTCCTTCTTGGCCTTTTCATTCAGTTGAATTCCAAATCTCTTTGCGCGCTCTAATGCTTTCTCAGCGTCGTCTATTGATTTTACTTTGGCATCTGCAACATCAGCGATAGGTTGGCGAGGAGATGCGGGTGCTTTTGCTGTGGCTGCTGGAGCAGTGGTAGAAGCTTTGGTAGTGGTGGGAGAAGTAGACGTTGGTTTATCAAATGTGATGGGAGTGAATTTGAAGTTGGAGTTAGGTTTAACAATGGGCTCGCTGCTAGCACTTGTAGCGTTGGTTGTAGTAGTAGTTGGTGCAATAGCAGCAGGCGTCTCGGCAGAAGCGGCAGAAGTTTCTGGTTGCTTAGTCTCTGCTGTAGTTGTCTCGGGTTGTTTCAAAGCTTCATCAATATCCTCAATTTCAGTGCTCAAATCCTCAATAGGCTTGACAGACTCGGTGAGGTCACTAAGTTTTTTTCATCAATCAATACCAATCATCTCCAAAATCCTCCTCGTGTACTCACTCTAAATTGACCTTGGACTCATCAAATTCGTCTAAATCCCCAAACTCATCATCTAAAGAAGCGAGCTCTTTATCTTGCTTCTCATCATGCTTTACAAGACGTTCAATGAGCTCCTCCTTCTTTCCAGTATGAGGCAATCCGCTCTTGGTCAACAGCTCTAATACATGTGTTCAATGACCATACCATCAGCTCCAATTCAACTGATGCTACATACCTTGCAGTTCCTTGACCTTTAAGCTCTTGTATTTTTCAGCACCTGTTGACATGTTTGAATATATAAATGTGTAGAAAGACTTGGTAGTTGAACGCGTACTAGAGTTCAGCCCAGCTCCTTTCTGGGCATACACACACACACACTAATCAGAGGCCCATCACATCATCATCACATTCAAGTGAAAGCAGTCCATGAAATGCGGACCTTGTCTGATTTGAGAGGCTATGAATGTGGACAGATGCAAACACATGCCATCAAGAGTCGATTAACAAGCCATGTTTCATAAGGAGTTAAAACAATAGCATCATTGAGACATCAGAAGATGATGGGTTTCGCATAATTTTTCAAGGCATATATAAAGAGACCATTTTAACCATGGATTTTATTCAAACACTCAACAGTTGTTCTATTTAAACATTTAAACATGCCTTACAATACTCGTAGCAGATCTAACGGTGACCTAGGTGACCAAACCAACAGCCAACAAGGCCAATTTGTGGGCCAAGGACAATTAGCTCAAGGCCAATCTTTTGATCAAGCCTTATCTGGTGGTCAACAGCCACAACAAGGAGGATACGATGCATCCCAACAAAGCTACGGCCAGCAAGGCTACGGCCAACAAGCAACTGGCTACAGCAACACTGGTTTTGATAACAACAATAACGATATCAATAGTCAACAAAACTATGGCCAACAGACTACTGGCTACAGCAACACTGGCTATGATAACAACAACAACGACATCAGTAACCAACAAAACTACGGAACAGATCAACAACAGCATAGCAACCAAGGCGAGGAGTCGTTGGCTGACAAGGTTGAGAACATGTTGGAGAAGTTGGCCAACAAGATTTCTGGAAACAAGAATGGCCATTCCGGCAATAACGACACTACTACTGGCACTGGTGGCTTTAGCAACCACTAAATGGTTTAAATACGCCTTTTTTGTACATGTTAATAACGAAATAAATATATTTTGCTCTGTCGCTTCATGATGTGCTTCGTTGTACTAATCATATTACATTGTTTCGTTTATATTACTACATGACAAATGTCCTCGGATGGTGTCAAATGAGGCATTGCAAATGTTTGGATACAAACTAAAAGCAGTGCCTTGACATTGGCATGTCTGCAAGTCATCTCATGATGTTGTGTACATTCAATCTTTCTGACAAGCATACATTCATGAAAGCGCTTCACAAACAATAGTGGCCATCATACCACTTCATGTAGAGCCATTTTAATTTCAAGTACGACATGAATAAAGAAAGTATTGTAGAATGTGATTGTGCTACAGCTAGAGATTTTGGGTAACATTTCCTTACTTTTCTAAAGATGTAAAGCAAACAGCTGTTATACAAGCCTACTTGGCAAAGAGCACAATGTTGAAGAGAAAGATGAAAGAGTGAAAGAAATGGTCGTGCTCGCTCGTTCACCAGAATGGCAAAGCTTTTATATAGATGTGATTTGGTGATTTGGCACAATCAGAACACCAACTCCTCTCAATTTCTATATAAACCAACGACGCACGTGCTTTGACAGATATGAATACACTTTTTTCAACAAGAAACAAAAAGGCAGGGTGATCTACGGTTATAAATAGGCATCATGAATGTAATTACAATCTTATAAATAAATTACGGCTTGTGGTGATAATAGCTTTGTTTTATTAAAATGATACGACGGGATGCTAAAAAACCATTTTAATTAAACTGGTAGTAACCGTCTGTTTGGCACTAAAAAAAAAAAAAGATAGCTCATGTACCAACCAAAGCTTATTTGCCTAGTCAGATAAAGTTAAAGAGTGAGTGGGCGAGAGAGCGAGAGATACAGAGAAAGCGGGCAAAAGATATTACAGAGAGTCTCGGCCTACAATGGTGTATAAATCAAATAGCAATTGATTCGATCTCCACTTTGATTCTGTGGTATACATCATGTCCTACCTCCTAATTCCACAAACTAACTTGATCAAAATGAAGCTTTTTATTGTTACGGGTACCCAGCTTATTAAAATCACACACTCACTCCCCTATCATGTCGCTTTGCTCTTTGTGCGTCTCCCTTTGCTTTTTGTGTTCCCCTGATTTTATTTATATAAATATATATTATCGTTTTTATATTCATCAACCACATCTCCCCTTCTCTTTCCTCTTTCTTTCACTTTTTCATCTCTCTCTTATACAGTCATTTAATCCCTTCTTTTTCTTTCTTTTTTCTTTTTGTGTTCAACTAGCATCTGCCTTTTTTTTTATCTAGAATTTATTGCTTCATAGTTGGATAAACATCGAAAAAAATCAAGAAAAGACAACCAACATTTTAGATTGGAAATATCAGCCCTGAAAATACCAAATCATGAAAAGTTCGATACTTTTTTTAACGACAGCCATCTTGGCCTATGTCAACACAGCACAAGCATACTTTTATGTTCCTAGTTTCATGAACTCGCTCCCTTTCAAGGGCGGCATGGCATACGCACAAAAGAACGACTCATTGTACCTCTTTGGTGGCGAAAATGCAACTGTACGATATACGAACGATCTCTATAAACTGACACAAACAGCCACATCTTACAACTGGGAAATCGTTCCTCAAATCAACGCACCAAATGGCACACTCTACAGTCAGTCTTATGTTACTGCTGATGGTCAGAACTTGGTGTTGATGGGCGGCATGTCCAATGCCACCTACGGCAGAGGCTTACCTCTTCAGATTCACACCTACAACTTTGCTTCTCAAACATGGACCGAATTTTCTGGAAATAATGCCAATGTCTCTTCGCCTCCACCTGCTGAATTCATCTACAACAGAGAATACTTTAGTGCTACCTATGACAGCAAGAACCAGCTCACTTACATCCTGGGTGGTGCTGTCTCTGCTGCTAACCAAGTCTTTAGCGACTTCCATGTCTTGGATGCCAACTTTAAATCAACTGCACTCGTCTCTCCACCTTACGGCCGTTATGGTCATTCCGCTTCTATTTTAAGGTAAACTAACAGACGAAAAAAGAGGATGGAAAAAAAGTTATTTATTTTGTGCTACATTCAATAAATATAGTGATGGTAAGCTGGTTGTTATTGGTGGTGTTACAACAAACGGCTCTCCTGCACTCGCAAGTCTTCAATCTGCCTGGGTTTACGATCCTGCAACAAAGGGATGGGTGGAGCAAAATCTCTCGACTACCGCATCTCGCTATCCCTCTACTGCTTCTGACCACACAGCCGTCGTTAGTAAGTTGTTTGTCACATTTCTCAGAAAGAGTGATACTGACCACATTTCCCTAAACAGCCTCTGATGACAAGATTATTATTTTTGGTGGTATGCACTGACGATAAAAATCAATGCATGTATATTGACACTAACTTTCATTATCAATCGCAGGCGATAGTGCTGATGGTCAAAGAACGAGACAATACTTGAACACCATTGCCGTACTGGACTGCAAGACCTGGTCGTGGTCTATTCCTAGCATTGGCGGCATTCCTCCCTCTCGTCGTTCGTTTGCTGTTGGTGGTCTTTTAGACGGTGGTAAACACCTCACTGTTGCATTTGGTAAGTATCTGTAGAATGATGTGTATAATGGGATGATTATATTAACATACTCTACCCCCTTTCTCCCCTACTTATCACCACCCCTCTTTTCCTTTTCCCCCTCGCTATAGGTTCTTCATCAAATTCTTATTATAACGACATCAACGCCTTTGACTTGACTGCAAGCTCCTGGTTACAATCATTCGATGAATCTTCCAGCAATGGCGATGGTTCCGTTTCAAAGGGTCTTATCGCAGGTGTCACCGTAGCAGCTGTTGTATTGCTTGTCATCATCCTGTTCTTGCTTTGGAAGTTCCAATCCTACATTCGCTGGTTGGTTGTTCGCATCCACAACGATATTTGGAAGCCTCGTACTGGTGAACCTGTTTGGGCTGAAACTTCGCGCATCGTCGCTCAAGTTTTCTTCCTGTTCATCTTTGCCATGTTCTTGTATTTCGTCATTCGTCAAGCCGTCGATAGTCCCAATGTCACTCAAAGAATCGAATACGCTGCTGCTGAAGTCGATGTTCCTGATGTTCGCTTCTGCTACGACGGTTACCCCAGCCAAAGTGCCACTTACGGCCCCCCTGGTGTCTCTTGTCAAACAGACAATGGCTACTCGTGCACGGAACACATCAAGCAACTCAACATGTCTGTCTTCCAGCCTACTTTCTCTGACAATTTGGGTGCTGTCAACTGTTTCCTCTTCCGTGCTCCCGATGACTTTAAGATGACTTCCACATCTGGTAAGAACAATGGCTCTCGTCTGCTCTTTACCATGTTTGGTGACCAAACCACTACTTATGGCCGTGTTCATGTCTCTGTGTTTGCCAAGGAAATGGACCCCAACGCAAAGATCTATGGCTACGACGATGGTATGAGCAACTACTTGAGCGAGGCTGATGTGCTTAACTGGCAGACTTCCGAGCGTAACGATTTGCAGGCTACCAATGTCTACACTATTCAACCCTTCACCTACAGTGCTCTCAGCTACGACATTGTCGATCACCGCTATCTGCAACCCGTTGGCTGGAACTATGTCGGCTTCTTGCCTGTCACCAACAGCACGCCCGAGATTGAGTCCAACTTCCGTTCTGAGGCCCCTAATCCTACTTACACCAGTGGCCACATCGATCTCGGTGTTTTGGCTGTGTTCCCCGAGAATTTCGCCACACTGGTCGACCGTGAGGTCAAGATGTACACTCTTGTCAATGCACTTGGTTTCGTTGGTGGTATCTTTGGTTTGTTGATTGCTGCTCAAGCCTGGCTCTTTGGCTACCGTCCCAGATCTCCTTGGGGTGTTGTTCATCGTTGGTCCACTGGTAGCCGTAAGCAATCTTTGCTCCAAGGCTTGCAACAAAAGTTCAAGACCACAGACTCTGGTATTCCTCTCGTTCATCCTGTCCACCACAGATTCAGTGTCAATGAATTCCAAAACTTAGGACAAGAAACTGAAGCACAAAGAGTGTCTCGTGTCGAGGAACGTATGCAGATTCTGGAACTCTTGTTCAAGGCTTACTATGTCGATGATGAAGTCTTCCGTTCATTAGATAACGCTGCCGCTGTTGGAGACCAAAACAAGAATCACCATCAACAACAGCAACAATTTGGTGTCGCTACACCTGGCACACAAGCCAGCGCTAATCCCTTTTTCGCCTCCACTGAGAAATTAAGTCCTTACCAACAAAAGGAAGATCAGAATGGTTTTTCTCACATGTTCAGTGAGAGACAAAGTCGTGGCAGTATCAGCAGCGATGCCAACTCTCAAGTCAACCTGCATTCAGCTCAAGATGTTCATTTACGTGATATGCGATAATTATTTAAATAAACTTATATACACCTTTTTATTATTATAATCTTAATACGCTTGTTGGCTACAGCTTTTTTATTGATAGAAATCAGAATCTTTAACAGCATTTTCATCCTCCTTGTAAATCTTGATGGTTTTATCTGCTTCACCAGTGATGAGACGAGATCCGGTTTTATCAAAAGTACTGCAGAATACACCAGCTTCGGCATCCAATGAGCCTGGCTGCACTGTAGTATCCATGGATTGGAAGTTGTGGCCTGATCTCCAGTCATTGAAGCTCAAAGAGCCATCATCAGCACCAGAAAAGATGACGCCGTCTTGATTCACAGCCAATGTATTGATGATTGCCTTCTTTCTATCAAAGTTTTGCATAAAAGTACCTTCAGGACACTTCCAGCCCTTGACAGCATCTGCACTGCCACTCACAAAACCGAACTCTGTGGGATGAAGAGCAAGTGCACGAACACTCTTCTTGTGATGCGTCAAAACACCCATTGTTTTACCAGCTGCTAAATCCCATAATCTAATTGTGTTGTCCATAGAACCTGTGATGACTTGTGGATCTGCTTCTTGACACTTGACAGCAGATACTGTGCTTGTATGGCCAGTCAGGACATGGATGGCTTGCTTTGTTCTCATATCCCAGACACGAGCAGTGGCATCGCGACCAGATGTAACAAGCACATCCAGGGTAGGGTGTAGACTCAGTGAGTAGACGCCTGAAAGATGGCCGTGATAGTGACGGATCACCTTGTTCTGCTCCAGATCCCAGCATTTCACCATTTTATCCTCGCCACAAGAAAACAGGTATGGATGCCTTGATGATACTTCCAAACCACGCACAGTGGCAATATGACCTGTAAGCGATAGCTTCAGTGTACCTGATGCCATGTCCCAAATCTTGATTGTACGGTCGCCAGCACCAGTTGCGAACCATTTATTTCCAGGCTCTACAGTAACAGCACGAACCCAACCCAAATGACCACTGATGACACGCATCAACTTCCAAGGAGCATGCCAGACGGGTCGAATTGTCTTTGCTCTAGCACGACGAACAAGTGATCCACTGCCAGCTAATGTATCTCCAAAAATGTCGCTTGTAAACTGATCTTTTCCGCGCAGAGCAACAACGCCTTCGTTTTTATCGAGTGTGGACTTTTCAGGTATAGAATCGATCAATTGAGAAACGGCTGTCTTTTCGTTGTCGTCGTCGTTGGCAGCCTCCTCTACTGTGGTTGACTTTGCCTTCATACGAGCTTTGGCTGCCTCCTTTTGCTGCTTGATCAGTGCTTCTGGAAGAGTACGGATATCTTGATATTCGTCGTGAATTTTGCTAGTGAGTTTGACACGTTGACTTTCTTGCTCGTCCATGGCTGCCTGACTATAAGCTGTTGAAAACATGATTCTGGTCTTTTTAGCAGAGTTGGATAGCATGTCGTCGAGCTGATCATTGATTTTGGGCGTCTCCATTACAACATCGGCCTCCTCCTTGGGTGCTGAACGTTTGGCTGCAACCATTTTTTTGTGTGTAGTATATGATGAAGTGACAAAAGTGAAAGAAAGAGTTTTTCTTTACACGTAACAGAAAAAAAAATTGCAGGTTAGGTTGATTGGGTTGAGTTCATGTTGCGCTGCTTTGTGCAGGCAGCGTCACGTCATCTACAGTGCTAAAATGTATTGCACTGCCTTTGACAGGTTGTTTCTTGAACAGGACGCAGTATAAGGTATGCTTTGCTTCAGCAACAGATCAGCGTATCGCTTTATGGCTTTTTTTGCTGTAAATCAATGCAAAATGCACTGTATTGTAGTCAAAATTAGAGCCAATGTAACTGGATCCTCTGGATGATCCACGCCTCATTTGCTATGCCCTTTGCAGCCATCTCTGTCAGTTTTTTTCTTGATGCTTATGAAAAGGCAGTATATATATGAAAGCGATGAGGGGATGATTTGCTTGTATATATTGCTGTCAGTACCCTTTTTACATAAACACTTTTGTTGACCTGGTGCTCCTCTTGGCCAGTATTGTTTGTATAAAATAAACTTTTTTGTTACTCCTCCAAACACACAAATGTCAAGCTGCAGGGACAACACTGTGCAAAAGGGATTCCCGTTCGAAAGAGAAAGAGAGCAGCTCGCATGCAGCCATGCTGAATTGAATATAGAAGAACGTGCAACATTGTTTAATATATTACATAAAAAACGAGTTTGCGATCAAAAACGGAGAAATTATATATGTATATCATGGATTTTATTTAAAACATGATCAAAGAGATATTATATTATATAGTGAAAGATAGAGTTGTTGTTTAGAAAGGATTAGAATTTGATAATACACAAAAAGGAAACAAGAAGGGGATTTTTTAGAGGATAACACAACAAGAATCTTTGTCTGGACTACTCTGCTGTTGTTGCTTGGCTTTTCTATCTCTAATTTGTCTCATCAACATGGTGTAAACTTCCTCGACGTTCTGTCTGGTCTTTGCAGATGTCTCGACATAGGGGCAATGCCATTCGCTTGCTAATGAGTTTGCTTCTGATGCAGGCACCTTGCGCAAATGTGCCAAATCCACCTTGTTTCCGACCAAAATGAAGGGAATCGTCTCATCGTCCAGCACTCTCAAAATTTGATCACGGAACTCTTGGGTGTGCTCAAGAGATTCTTGTTCGCAAACAGAGAAAACACAAAGAAAACCCTCGCCGGATCTATAGTAATTATCGCGAATCTAATAATAACACAATAAAAATAAATATTTCTGCTGTACAGACATGAGAGGATAACACTTTACTGCTGCATATTCTTCTTGGCCTGCTGTATCCAGGATATCGATTTGACACTCTTGGCCATCCAACACTACCTTCTTGCGGTAAGCTGTACAGTAAATAGTGTATTAGTAACAAGCAAAAGACGTCGTTTATTCTATCTTACAGTCAGCCTTGGTTGGGTCGTATTCCTCGACGAAATCACCATACATGTACTGCAATGTAAGGGCTGACTTTCCTACACCACCTGAACCTACCATAATAATCTTATGGAGTGGGAGAGATTGCTTTGCTTTTGCCTTGGCCATGTTTCTGTATTAATTGAAATAGTAGTGAAGGGAAAAAAAGAAAAAGAGAAAAAGAAAAAGAGAAATCCCCTCTTGATTTTTTAATGAAATTCGAGTCTACTATGTGGTGGGTCCATTGATTTATTCATGTTCCGAATACTACTAGAAAGAAACCAATAACTCCTGTAAATCAGACTACATTATGCTACATTGCTCTTCTTTTCCTCCTACTCCTCCTCCTAATTTCATCAGCTTCTTTGTCGGTTTATTGTTCATGGATTCGAGCAGTGAAGGGTTTTCGTAGAGCGCAATTTGCTCTTGTCTGCTCAAATTGAGAGCACGAGCATATTTCCTAATGCTCTCTGATTGCGGGTGATTACGCAAAGACAATGGCAATGTTGCACTGCCATTGATATGGTGCTTGGCTTCTTTTCTATTGTACACTTTGGTGCAAGATGTCCACTATAAGAAACAATGAGTTCTTCTCTCCCTCAAGCGTGTCATAGCTGAATATTTCCTACATCTTGATATGTGGGCTGTTGGTCATTATTTAATTTGGGTGGACATGAATATGCGACTTTTCTACATTCTTTATGACATGCGAGTGAGCAAACTATGTATACAATTGTTTTAGCGTAGTGGCAGTTTGCTTATGTATCCCTTGCTACTTGCCTTGACAAAAGATGGATCCCCGAGTCATAATCTCATGGCAAACATTGCATTTGCTTTTATCAAAGGGTGTCTCGATGAATTGATGGCTATTGTTTTCGTCTATTATGGACACTATAGATTCATCAAGAAGGTGTTGATGCTGTTGCAGTGTTGTAGCGTTCAAGGAATAGTATTTCATTGAAGGTACCGTGCTACATCTGGTAGAGACGGACGCGGATGATTCCCTCTTTTTCTGCTGCTGCAGCTTTTGCTGATTATTGCTTGTTATCCATTCATGGCGCTGTAACTCCAAACTTGACTTCCTGTCGCTGGGATCCTTCTGAAAACAGCAAAGCAGAAAACTCTTCATATCTTGCGATAGATTCTCAGGGAATGGGGGGTATTCATCTTCTACGATATGAAACATGGCTGACATGGCTAACAAATCACTGTAGGGTGGTTTGCCACTCACCAACTCGATACATGTGCATCCCAATGACCATATATCTGACTTTGTTGTAGCTCCTTTCAATTCAATGACTTCGGGTGCCACTTTTATAGTTTGGCGTGTATTAGTAAACATGCATGCACGCTTTCATAAGCAAACACATGTCCAACACTTACTCCAATTTGGTGTGCCGGATATGTCAGCCGCATCTACAGTCTTCTTCAGATTTAGCGATACGCCAAAATCAGTCAATTTGACATCGCCCGTCTTTGTCGTCAGAATATTAGCTGCTTTGAGATCACAGTGCACCACTTGGTTTTCATGCAAATAACTAAGACCATTCAAGATTTTGCTGCAAAACGATGCTACCAATTTTTCTGGAAACGCACCAAATGCTTTCAATGTAGACATCAACGATCCGTTCTCGGCATACTCCAACACTATATTCAAACTGTGCTGATTCGGAATGAAGCCAATGTATTTTACGATGTTCTTGTGCGATAACCTCTTGAGGATGTTCACTTCTTTCATCATGTCTTTGTATAGTTCTTCGTCATCTACTTTGACCTGCTTGACCGCAACTACTTCGCCTGTAGCCAAATCAAGCGTTCTATACACTGATCCAAACTGTCCTTTTCCTATGCAATTTCCTAGCTGATAATTGGCTACCACAACTCCATCTTCATCGCAGAGTGCCAACTTTCGGCCGCTTTCTTCGTCTTCCTGGTGGGTCTGTTGATCTTTCTTGCTAGACTCTGCCGATGTGGTTGCTGAAATGGATTTCCGCGCCATGATGGGTGTTTCTAGCTTAGGCTCATTGAATTGCTTACGAAGGCTTGATTTTTCCGAGCATGTGGGTGTCGGTGGACTCATGGGAGTCTTGACAGTGGAGGAAGAAGAAGACACTGAGAACATAGATGAAGTTGTAGATGAAATTGAGCTTGATCTATGAGGTCGATTTGATAAAGAAGACTTTACAATCATGGCGCGTGGCCGTAACGGTGACTTGGGCGGTCTAGATGTACAATGTGCTTGTGGTTGAGCCGTGTTTACTTTGAGTGGTGGTTGTGGTAGTGAATCCTCGGCGAAGATATCTCGAAAATGTCTATAGGCTTTGCTGCTATCATTGCTTTCTTCAGCTACGGATATTCTCAATGGATTACGCTTGGATCTTTCTGGTATATGCTTGGACATGTCTGGTTATTATGCAAAAGTTGGAAAAAACTCGCATCTCTTCTATTCAATATTATTCTTGAATGTTTTATATACAAAGAAAATTCTCCCTAAAATTAAGGGTTTGTAGAGGTTATTATCACTGATGTGAGTTGCATATTTGTTTCAGGACGAATCAAGTGATGAATTATTTAAAAACACGGTATATAAAGATCTTTTTATAATTCACAGCATCTATTTGAATTGCATTGCTGTGAGTTTTTAACGCCCATGTTTGAGTGCTAAGAATATATTTACTAGCTTCCCTTT
Organism: Mucor ambiguus; assembly: GCA_000950595.1. Classification (NCBI taxonomy): domain Eukaryota; kingdom Fungi; phylum Mucoromycota; class Mucoromycetes; order Mucorales; family Mucoraceae; genus Mucor; species Mucor ambiguus. The sequence goes on from DF836500.1 coordinate 49,157, forward strand.
CTTCAGTAGCCCATTATCCTCGACCAAAAGCCTTTGTCCCCTTTCATGATTCACAAATAAACTGCTCCAATTCTCCTATTTACTAGACACTGATATTTTTTTTTTGTTTTTGTGGCCCGTGTAGTTTGTAGTGAAAATATGAACCTTGAAGCTGTAGTTTGTATGTCCCTCAGGCTTTTAAATTTTGATACTAGAGATGTTAGATATTCTATCATCAATATATTCATAAAGATACCCACAATAACATTGCTTTTTGCTTGTTGGACGTCCAAAATTGACGATTGCATTAGTAAAAGTGTAAAACTATTAATAGAGTTTGAAAGAACAAGATGTAAAACTTGGAGCAAAGAGATTTAGATCATCTTACTATTGACAGAAATTGATACAAGAGGTGCCCATCATCTTCCTAATTGCTATTTGCGACTGGTTAAAAGGTCAATGCCGTGAAGCTATCGCGTCCACTATAAAATGGCTGAGCGTCTTCAGATCTGGGCACTATCAAAAACGATACTTGAGTACAATACGCTGCTGAATCTGTTTAAGGAACCTAATAGTAATATACTATAGAACAAGAGTTTACAAATTTAAATTTTGCTTTATTTATTTTCGAGAGGTCGAGATTTTAAGTAGAAGGCTTTTTTCTTTAAAAAGCGGTGATCAGGTTAAGTCCCCATTTTGAAAAACTATTTAAAATACATAGATATCTCAGAAAACTATGAATAAAATATGTGCTTATACATCAACATATGTAATATTTGTTTACTTATTTTTATCTGTAATCAACACATTTATGAATGAGTAAATCATACTAAAAGTCTAGCAAACTTTTTTGAATCTCTCAAAATAGGATGCATTCCAGTTAAAAAGGCGATTTTGCTGGCTGTATTTTTCTTTTAACTATAGTAATATGTTAATATGTTGAACCTTACGAGCACGGACTTTCACGAACATCCACAAATAGCTCACTTCATGTTGAACATTTCGTCAAGACATAAAGATTGAGTAATAATATGAATCATGATCCCACCATCGCTAAAGTCCTAAACTCTAACAAGACCTAAGAACTCAACAAGCCTATGCTCAGCTAGATTTTGAAGTGAGTAGTGTTGTTATACCAAAGGTCCCCAATAAGGTCCCACATTAAAAACCATGAGCTATTCTTATGTCTATTAGGTAAATCATGCTAATCATAATTTACAAACCACTTGTTAGGTAGACGATGGTAGGTATATTCGTATTATAATTCATAATTACGCTGTAAAAACTAATATAATGAAAAGTATATAGAGTATTTTTTTGAACGCATTTTCAGTAAAAGTGTAACTCTTTGGCAGATTAAATTACTTTATATTGTATTTTGATATAACAAGAATGATGAGCATATATAGTGTATTGCTCACAAGTAGTTATAAATAATGAAGCAATAGGCAAGGTGTTGGTGCACCTCCTTGTAGCCAAAACCGCTCGAGCATACCTTAACTTATTGCCATCGTCCATCAGAGGCTTGAACTTGTGCCGAACATCTGACTACTAATGAGCAACAATCAAGCGGTGAGAAATACCTACAAAATAGGCTTGTCTCAATACAACTTGCAATATACTTATTAATTAAATTAATAAGGGTACCATTTAATGCATATTTCAGTTTTGCAAACCTTGCTATGGTCAGTGTGCATTTACTATTATGGATCTATAGGTGAGTTCCATACTAAAATGACGTAAAATATAAGGTTTTAAGCAAATTTCTAGAAGAAACCTATATTTGAAGCACCAAAACATTACAGAATTATAAATCTAAAGCAGAACTATTGAATGCTTGTTGTTTTGTGCAAATTTGATGTATATTGGTTGAAATACTACCAAAAATAATATTCTTCAGCATCATGGGTTCTC
>DF836498.1:26757-39732 GCA_000950595.1 Mucor ambiguus
AAACTGGCCAGACTGCAGATAGCTATAAGGACATGCATTCTCATTTGTACATGTGCCTATTCTACATTGACTAGAGACCAACTGACCTGTCAGATTCTGCCATGTGCACGCTTTAGACGAGAACGTCCTTGAGCGAATGCGACGTGGGACCGCATGCTTTCACGACATAAAAATTGATTCGAGCCATGTCAGCCTGATTCGGTTCGAAGTGTGTGCCCCTCAAGATATCGCTTAACCTTCATCATTGCTTGTCGCTACATGCGGATCATAGATCTTCAACCATGAGCATACGCAATTTTTTTTTGGTAAACTAAAAGGCAATACCGCCAAGACCTCCATCACACCATAATGCATCATTTCAAACTGATTTTACTAGCAAAACGAGGTTATTTAATTCAGTTAATAAACGCTACATCTAAATAAGGGATCTATATATGTCAAAAAAAAGCAAGATGAGAGAAAAGGCGACGAAAAAACTGTGTATTTACAAATTATTAGATTTATTGACCACCGTAATAAACGTGTTGCACATCAGCCAATTTCTTTCCTCTCATTTTGGCAATATCTTGGGGTTGCTTTTGATGCGACAAAGCTTCGAATGTTGCCTTGATAACGTTCATGGGTGTTGTGGAGCCTCTAACTTTAGCACTGATATCTTGCAAACCGATGCATCTGCAGATCTCATGGACATAGTGATTTGTGCGAATGCCAAAACCTGGAGGTCTTGAACGTAATTCCAAAGTGGTTGCATGAAATTTGTGTGTAAGATCCATTGCCAACGTACGATCGTCATAACGTTCAAAGTAGCGCATGTTCTTGATGGCTCTGTTGGTAGCCTTGCGCACAGCACGACTGGCTTCCTCGTCCTTACCCTCACCGTAGCCTGCCAATCCATTGCCATTGCCGACAACCACAAGCGCATACATGCTGGGCTGCTTACCCTTGCCGTTCATGTTGACCACACGCTTAATAACGAGGGCCTTCTTCATTAAACTGGCTTGTTCACCAGCACTGAGAGGCGAATCAATGATGTCTGTAACGGCATTCAACACAACTTCAGAAGGGCGATGTGAGCTGAATAATTTAGGCTGATCTAGTGATTCTGGCTTTTCGGTGGGATAGTCGAGAATAGAGTCGAGTTTGTTGAGCTGAGGTACGTTGTCCTTGTTAAGAGCCTCATGTCTCTTTTTGTGTTCTCCATTGCTGCCGACAGAAGCATAGTGACGCACTGTACAGGCGGTGGCTACATCATAACCTGGTCAACATTTACCATACAAAAAAAAAACCATCCAGTTGCCATCTTACCTGATGCGATTCTGGGAGCTGACACAAGTGTCAATTTGTTCAAGGATCGTCCAAGAGCCAGCATTTTAGAAAGATAAGAGTTAGGAAAAAAGCAACAAGAGCAAGGGGCTTAATTTTTGACAAGGTGGTGCACCCAAGAAGCCGCTTCAATCTCAACCCAAATCCTCTCCAGAGGGAAGCCACCCATTTCAAAACTCCTCAGGCCATCTCTGGCTGGTGATCATTCCCTTCTCTACAGTATCGTGACGTCAACGATACCAAAGGGCTGCCCTTCGCTTTGCTTTTCTCGCTTGAGAGGGGGTCGAATTGTTTTGAGGTCCAAAGCTGAAAACCAGCTTTCAAAAAAGAAACACCTCTTCTCTTCTTTATCCCTCCCCCCAACTCTTAGCAACCAACATCCCCCCCACTCTTTGTTTTATTTGTAAAATAAAATACAATGAACAACCTCAGAATCATTAGATCTTTGGCTATGAATATGCCTCATCGTGCTATGGGTAAATCCTAGGAGACATGTGTGATTTGGAATGGGCTTATTTACCCCACTTTTTATCATCTACAGGACCTCGTTTCGTAGCAGCACCCATTGCCAGTCAAATTGCCCAATTCAGCTCTACTCGTTTTGCTCAACACGCCGCATCCACCAAAGATATCAGCCATCAAATCAGTGGAAAGCCTCAAGGCGCACTTGATATTGCCGCTCAACATTTATTGTTGACAGAATTGATGAGAGGCATGTGGGTTGTGCTTGAAAACTTCTTCCGTCCTCCTTACACCATTTACTATCCTTTCGAGAAGGGTGCTATCTCTGCCCGTTTCCGTGGTGAGCACGCTCTTCGTCGTTATCAAACTGGTATGAAGGGCATGTATCATGGCATTTCACCTGTGACTTATATGTTGACCTTGTAGGTGAGGAGCGTTGTATTGCTTGTAAATTGTGTGAGGCTATTTGCCCTGCTCAAGCCATTACCATTGAAGCTGAACCCCGTGAAGATGGTGCTCGTCGTACCACCCGTTACGATATTGATATGACAAAGTGCATGTAAGTTTTTGAATGATAGCTCCCCACCGTGGATGGATGTTGATATTTCGGGATTCCGTAGTTATTGTGGTTTCTGTCAAGAAGCTTGTCCAGTTGATGCCATTGTTGAGACTCCCAACTACGAATACATTACCGAGACTCACGAAGAGCTTCTTTACAACAAGGAAAAGCTTTTGGCTAACGGTGACAAGTGGGAAGTTGAGCTTGCTAGGTAATTTGAACCTGAATCCTATCTCCATGTACCATGAAACTAACCTCCCCCACTTTTGTATAATGTAGAAACTTGCAAGCTGAACATCCTTATCGTTAAACTATATAAACCGTCAATAAAAGAAAAACCAAGTCGATATACATATTTATACAATCAATGAATTGCTACAATAAACAAGGGAAGAAAATAGAAGAGCTAGTTTGAATGTTGAGAATATGCGTGAAAAGGCTTGACCCAAAATATCGATGCCAATAGAGGATGCCTACTTGACACTCGTTTCACAGTACATGCAACTTGGGATCCGCAGGTTCTGTCGAGCTGTATTTTTTTTCGGCAAATGTGGGATCTTGTGCCTGTAAAATAAGCTTGATCATCTTTATACATGCGAAAGCCAACATATCATCAAGGCACGAGTTGTTTTCAATAGCGCAGATACTGTCAAGCACTTTGCAGTCATTCATATTGCATATCAATCCTTTACAACAGGCGCCATGAAAGCTAACCTATCAACTTGGGCAAAGCGCTTGGCAGCGTCTCTACTACTAGATCCCAACAAACAGGGCCAGGAAAGCAGGGCCAGCATGTTCATTTCATAAACTGATCATTGACGCAATTATGATTCTCTACAAAGCGTTTTTATTTATAATACATTTTTCTTTACAAATTCTTTAGCAGCGTTCAATCCACGTTCATGATATACAGCGCCAACAAGGGCCAATACAGTTTGTGATTTGACAGCAGGAGAAATGGTGTCTTGTGGCTATGGAATATGTGTTAGAAGATCAACATGAAAACCCTGTCAAAAAAACCAAGTTACCAAATGACATTGCACACCGGCCTCTAAGCCTAAAGCATCAAACTTGGAAGCCAAATGGGCAGGTCCAAACACACCACTGACAGCCTTCTTTAACTCTCCAACACTCTTCATCTTTTCCATATTAGCTTCCATAGCAAAGAATTCGAGAGAACGCTGACCGACAAACTGAAGGCGCTCATTTGAGGGAGCCTTGCCATGTTTGAAGGATTTGTGTGTCAAGGCTTGGGTCAATACACTGGGTGTCAAGTTGAATTGTTGTGCCATGGATTGTGCATTGAAGGTGGAAGAAGCACTCTTCTCGGCGAGCAAGGATCGACTGATGTGGATGGTACGACGGCTTTGTTGTGCTAATGAATACTACATGCTCAACATCTCACACTTGACATTTGGTATGCTTGACGTCTCTTACCTGCCATTCTAAGTGTGCTTGTTCTCAACATGTTGGAAAGAGAGGATGGAAGAAAAAAAGAAAGGGAAAAATAGTAAAGTTGATAGCTGGGGTAAATATCTAAAGGGGGTGTCTATTGGAGATGGAGGGCATGCTGGTAGTAGTGAGAGCAGTGGCTTTTCCATGAGCTTAAACCTCCGATTAGATTCCTGTTGCTGAAAGACGCGTTTCTGTTCAACATCCAAATAGACAAACACCTTCTCTTTCTCTTTTCCAAACTATTCACTTGTAAACTATGTCTGCGCCCAAGAGACCTAGAATTGACATTGACTACTATGAACAGCCAAAAACTATTGGCTACTTTGAATCCATCATCAACGCTCTGCATGTCGATTTAGACAAGGAGAATGCAGACACAAGCTTCAGCGCACCCGATTTGTCTTATTTCACAGCACACTTTCAAAAATTCCAATTAGACCACTTGGGAAAAGACGCTATGGAGAAGGCAAAACGTCAGCGCAAGACCATACCCACTGGTGTTCCTTTCTCTCTGTTCAATGTACATCAATTGGACCCTGAATCACCACTGTACTTTATTTTGAAGGCTGCCTACAAATACAAATCGGATAACGCTATTGTCGATTGGCGATTTGATGCTAAAGATGAGATTCCAACCTATCTGACTATGGTGCAAGCGATTAAAAAAGCACTGCTGGATGCAGAATTCGATATCAGCATCCCATGTGTTTTGTTCGATGCTGCTGTGGACGAGCAAAAGAAGCAGAAGCTAAGCTTACTCGTGGAAGGATTAGGAGGTAAGCACGATATAGATTTGAGTCAGTATGAGCGTCTCATAAAGCACAAATCAGGTACCTTGGCCAAACGAAACTACGAAGCAACATTCATTGTTTACAGTGAGGAAGCTGCTTTGGACAAACACCACAAGCATTGGAGAATCATCAGCAAAGACCAAGCAGACGAGAATGAGGATGAGCAGGCACTAGTTCACTGGATTGGACTCCCTGATTCGTACAACAGCAGACTGGCATTGAGCGCATGTGCTCAAGATAAACAGCAAGAGACAGACTTACCACAGGAAAAGCAGAAAGCACCCTGGAACGTTGCATCGAATTGGATAGAAGACAGCGCCAAATACAATGAATGGATGTCGCCATTAGATTATGTGATTGAAGAGAGGCAAAAGACACAGCTACCCAAAAGAAAGCGACCCACCGAAGAAGAGCTAGAAGAGGAGGAAGCCAAAAAGAAGCAAAAGACGCCACCACCCACGCAAGAAGACATTGCTCGCCAATTCATGCCAGTGCAGCAACATGAAATCATCATTCCATCGTATGCTGCATGGTTTGATATCGCCGCTATTCATCCTATTGAGAGCCGTGGACTACCCGAATTCTTCAACAACAAGAACGCATCAAAGACACCCACCATCTACAAAGAATACCGTGATTTTATGGTCAATACATATCGTTTGAACCCCTTGGAGTACTTGACAGTTACCGCATGCCGAAGAAATATGACAGGTGATGTCTGTGCCATTATTCGTGTACATGCATTTCTCGAGCAATGGGGTTTGATTAACTATCAGGTGGGTTCTTTTTATATGAAGCTTGATCCCATCAAGGCTAACAGCGACATACATTTAGATGGATCCTACTGCCAAACCCACAGCAATCGGTCCTCCTTTCGAGGGTCAGATCAAGATTGTAGCAGAATTACCACCAGGCCTCAAAAAGAGCATCAAGAAAGAAGCAGAAGATGTCGAGATGCCTACCGTCACTACATATCATACATTAGAGAACGAAACAGACACAAACACAGTAGAGCCACCCAACAGCCCCCCTAGCACAACCACCGCCGCCACTTGCACTGCCAAAGACAACTTTGAAAAGACCAACCATACACTAGATTTGAATTTAGACTTGCGTGTTGACATTTACGAGGCGGCTGCTAAAGCGTACAGGGAAAAAAAGAGCACGGAAACATGTGCTTCTTGCAGATCAGCATCCAGAGACGGCTACCACCATGACACCACATTTGTCTGTTCGCCTTGCTTCGAGGCTGACAAGATACCTGCTGATACCAAAAAAGAGGATTTCGCAAAGAAGCAACTGCCACAAGAGGAAGACGTATGGACAGAGCAAGAGGACATGTTTTTATTGGAAGGTCTCGAGATGTATCCCAATGATTGGAGCAAGGTCGCCGAGCATGTATCTACAAAGAGCCGTGAAGCCTGTATCTTGCACTACCTTAAATTACCTACAGCCGACCCCCGCATCGATCCTCAAGTCAAGCGCTTGGGGTTGTTGGATTTTAACAGAAAGGATCATGTCGAAAACCCCATCATGTCTGTTGTCGCCTTTCTAGCTTCCAATGTCAAGCCCAAGGTAGCCGCCTCTGCTATTCGTGATGTAGACAATGACGCCGATCAAGACATGGAATTAACAGACGATCAAGCACAAGTAGACTCGTTACAGGCAACATACACGCTGATCCAAACCAAGATTGCACAATTCTCATCACGCATGTCAGGATTTGAAAAGATGGAGACGCTGGTGGACAGGGAGCGTCGTCATTTAGAAAAGGAGCGATTCTTGATCCGTCAAGAACATTTGGCGATACGCAATCAAATGGACAGCATCTACGGACGCATGTTTCAAGAAAAACAGGCTAAATTATTAAAGGAACAGCAGCATAAAATGGCATTGGAGTTACAGCAACAGCAGGCAAAAGAAGAATTGATGCCAGCTCATGTGGTTGTGAGATTACCTCACGAAATGTTGTCGCCAGAAGAATTGGAGGTTCAAAATCAACTAAGAGCAAAATACCCAGTTCAGTATCTACAAAGACAGCATGCTTTATCTACTCAATTACAGCAGCAGCAGCAGCAGCAGCAGCAAAACGCCAACCATCATGTTCAAACACAACAACTCTAATTTTATATAATACTCTTCGCCCCTCTTGATTCATCTCTTATTACATACAACGACAGTTGACCAATGCTCTCTCTCTTTTTTTCCTTTTAAAAAAAGAAAAGAATAAACATATCACCTTGAAAGCATGTTTATTTGTTGTAAAAGTTATTGCGCTTCAATTCCATAGCTGTCTTGTAAGGTGCTGTGATGGGTGGTTGTAATGGGTCCAGTGCTTTATAAGATGATGTTAAAGGGTAAGTCCTGTCAGCATCGTAGCCACTATGATAGATTGTCAATACACTTGATAAAATCTCCAATGACAGCAACTTACTTGAGATCACCACATGCAATAAATGGCACAATGGTTCTATTGGGGCCTGTCAATTCATTCATGGCATCGTATTGTAAATCCAATAAAGGATTGGCCATGGTAGGTGTGTAATCAGCTGGTGGTTGATAATTTTGACAGACAATAAATGCCTCGATACTGGAATTACGAGAGCTTCTGGGTTTGCTGCAAGTGACAGTTGGGAAGAAGATCTTGAGTTGACTGTACAGTAATGTGATATCTTTGCCTCTGAAAATTTTGGCTACAAAAGTGCCTCCAGGGCGAAGAACATGTGTCGTGATGTTGAGTGCCTATCCAGATGGTTGCATAAGAATCAATTTTGGTTGCATGAATTCGATTTGAATAAAGAGCTTACAGCGAGCAACAGTTGTGCTTGAATGTATTCATCCATGTCATGAAGACCAGTAACTAATACACATGTAAATTAACAATTGCGAACAGACGTGTTGCCAAAGCACTTGTTACCATCGGGAGCACCATCACAAATGACAATATCTGCCATACCACCATCAAAATATGAAATGATCTTCTCGGCGGTAGACTTTTTGGTGATATCGCCTTGAAGTTGAATAACGCCATCCAAAGGTGCCATTGCTTGTAAATCAACTGCAACAATCTTGGGCTCAGGCTCCTCTGGTGTTTGCTTGTGATTTTCACTGTAAATCTAATGGTCAATTGACAGATCCGAACTGCCAATTTATGGTACATGTACCTTAAGCGCTTCGACAGTACTTGAGACCAGCTGCCTGGAGCAGCACAAAGATCCACAGCTCTTTGAACACCTTGCAAGAAATTGAACTCTTCGTCCAGCTGCAATAATTTGAAGGCACTTCTTGCACGCCATCCCTCTTCTTTGGCGAGACGATAATACTATATTGCACTAGTTTAATCAAACAATTCGGCCCCTTCTCATGATAGTACATACAACGTCTCTTTTATCCTTGGACGATTTACCCATAATGTGATTTCGTAATATAGAGGCTAAACAAAGCGATAGAAAAAACTCCAAATTGTATTAATTTTGACGTTAGGAAAAGTAGTCATAATAGAAAGGTTCACAGAGATGTTCAATTGCTATGTTTATTTACAAAGTGTATAGAGGATAAAGTGCTTATAAATCTTCCTTCTCGGGAGGAGGGCCACAAGGTTGAAGCATTTTCTATAGCACGGAGAGTTCGTTAGTATGAGTGCGCAGTTCGTCTTGGTTCGACAACAAACCTCTAATAAATTGAGTTTAACACGAGCCTTGCACTCATTTTGAGCTACAGAAATGTATGAGAGCATAGAGTTGTGGCCTGCAAATGAAGCAAGAGAGTCTCTGTATTGATTTGTAGCCCATTCGCTAGTAGTTGCTTAGTACCCTTCCGTAATCATGACCCATTTCAAAGACTTACTATTTCACAGTATCAGCATGTCCAGTACCAACATATTTTGATTGTACTAGAATAAAGACGAAAGGTCAGCATGTTGTATTAGGACACCATGCTCTATACTTACAGTGTTCAATTTGACTATTAATGTTGAGACGATCCTATACATTGTGTCAGTAACTTGGTCTTTATGTAGTGCATATGTACTCACCATTGTTTAAATGTATAACTCACAAGGCAAGTGGAAAGACGGAAAATGTGTCTAAATTGGTTTGCTGAACCAAACGATGCAGTGACTCTGTAAACCACCCAATGATCAGGTGAATTCGGTACACTGTTTCTTGGGCTTGGGCCAGACCACGACCAGGAGAATGCACCTTTCTCTTTGCTGCATCTTCAACACATAGCTTGTGAGATTTAACTGTTTACCATCTAATATATATATATATATCCAAATCGCACACATAGTCGTTGAATCGCCTAATATAGATAAATTGGCAACATTAACCCTCCATATCCTCAGATCTGTCCATTTGAAAATGAGACAAACCTGAGGATACAATAACACCACCTTCGCCATACCCAAAAGATTATTTATCGTCGTCATCCTACATCCTAGAGATAAAAAACAGGGCTCTCAGAGCCCAAATGCATAGCAATTCAGGATATTTCAATGACTATTTCTGAACGATGTAGGCCTCGCTATGCCCTCAGACCTGCCTAGATCAACTCCTCGCACAATCTAGGTATCTCCTGATGTCTTTGTACATTTTTTTTTTTGCATGAAATTTTTCATCGATTTTGGCTCCAAAATCCCTTGCTAGTACAAGGCAAAATTCACGAATATCGCAAATCGTTGATTTTCTCCTCGAAATCGCGACTTTTTACTAGGACATATATTGAATCGAAGCAATCTCCAAGAGTGAGCGCATCCACTGAAACTGTTTATTTTGCTGTTGCTTGGTCGAGATTTTGACTTTTAGCCGAAAAACAGAAACCTGGTCTTTTGCACTTTTCTCGAGACACATAGCGTTTAAAAGCAAATAGTTTACACCATTGGTATTGCATGTGCATGAGAAATTGATATTACTTAGAACACACATTGGTATTTCTTAATAACTTTTGGAGCAATCCGCTATTGAATTTTAAAAATGGTCATTTTGGAGTTTTGACCATGCCGAATTTTCAATAGACGAAATACTATCGGACTCTGAATTGTCGTCGCCGTGCTACTGTTTCAAGCATGCATATTGTAACCTGAATAGAGAGATAGCTTTATTACAAACGGTATCACTTCATAACATGACCTTCACTTCTTTGTACACTTCCAGAATCCGAAACAATGGATCCTTCCCAAGGGATTTGTTGCTGCTGCTGCTGCTGTTGATCGTCTGTCAAGTACAGTTGACTCATGCCAGATGTAGGGTCATATTGATGATGCTGATGATGCGAATGCATTGTGGGTGCTGCATGAGCAACGCCCAAAGTAGCAACAGTAGAAATAGAGGAATTGTTGGGATCCATCATGATTGCATCTTCATCTCTAGTGGAGGGTGTCATCATCATGCCCATGCCCGTCGTGATGGGTGATATCATAACATTGTAAGGTGGTTGCTTGTCACTTGGCATGACCGCCTTGTTTTGCATCATCACAATGGGTTCTGTAACATTGGGAGAATAATAACTTCCTTGCGGATATATGTGTTGTGGGTGCTGTTGGCGCGGTTGTGATTGCTGTTGCTGAGGCGAATTTGAAAATGTATGGCGACGGATTCTACCTCCACTGTTATCGACAACGGGAGAAGGCGACATTACCATATCAGTAGGATGGTTTGGTGGTACTACGGAAAGATAATTGGGAGCATGATGTGGAGGTTGCATCATGTCAGCTTGATTGTGAGGAGGAGGAGGAGGAGGATACATCTGCGTATCAAAGGCGCTTTCATTATTTGCATAGTAAAGTGGCGATTGGCCCTGTTGAGGGGAAGGTGTCAGCTGAATCTGTGGCTGTCGAGGCGACGATTGCTGAGAGGATGATTGTTGCGATTGTTGATTCCAACTCGAGATGGGCATGTGTTGCTGTTGCTGCTGCTGTTGTTGTTGGTAGTTTGCATACTCTTGCTGAGCCATCAGTGATGCTAGCTGCGAAGGATCTGTAATAGACGCACTAGATTGATACAAGGCAGCAGATTCACTGATTGAAATGGGCACTGAAGACAGTGTATTTCTTCGCACTTTAGACTTTTCTGGTTGTATATACATGTTGAGTGGTTGCTGCTGAGGTTGAGGTTGCTGGTGGTGATGAGGATGATGATAATGTACAGGAGCAGACATGCGTTTTTCAGTTGCGGTCAATGGATGGCTATAATATTTCGAGAATTCGGCAGAGGGAGACTGGCTAGATAGCTTTTGAATAATATCCACAGACAGTATGTATTGCAGACGAGCAGATTCTCGCATGGATTCATCATCCGCATGTGCCATCTCGTATTTGTGAATAGTACAAGCCATGGCTAGGCAGTGGATGGTATGCTGCACACCTCGCGTTGGATAACTAAACACATATCTCGGATACGATTCCAACAAGACATCTGCAATGCCAGTGATGTTTGATGCCGAGATGGCGCATAGCTTGCGGTGCGGATAAGCAACAAATTTGTGTTCCGTTTCAGGCGGAGGATGTGTTGCGTATGTGCGATGCAATAAGATAACGCTGAAATGGTATGTCATGTGCAAGAATCCAATAAACGGATCACCGAGAGGCTGCTTTTCAGCAGGGTAATTGTCGAGATCCTGGGTAGGCGCATAGATCAACGAGGGAGGCATTTCGTACAAGAAATTCTCCAAATGTGTGTGCAGCGAAAAGAGCCTTGCTTGCTCCTCAATGATTTGATCTTGCGTTCTACTGTCGCCCTGAGTTCGCTGTCTCGAGTAGATTCTTCGGACCATGCCATAGATGTCAGATAGCACCTTTCCCAACTGAATAAAGATGTTTTGATTGGTGATCAACTCCTCCAATGCGGGGCCTTCCTCACCTGTCACCAAAGGAAACCCTGTAGTACATTTATGCACGTCAAAATAAGTAGCATGTCCTTGTTCAATACTCATTAAAAGATCATACATGAAGGTAGCCCAGAAAGTTCTACGCTTGGCTTCAATGTCATATGAGTCCCCTTCCAGCTGGCCGAGACCGAGGTCGTTGCACATTTGGCTGGCCATATGCAAGTAGGTATAGGATCGGTGAAAGTAGCCTGGACGCTGGTAGTATTCTTGGTATTTGACGAGCAATACAAGCGCTTGCACTGTACCAATGCGGGGGGAATCGATAAACTCGTCCAATAAATCAAGCGCCTTTTGGTAAAAGGCATATCCCGGGGGTATTGTGGTGTCTGCATTGGCAATGGTATCTGGAGACCATCTGGCGGCAACAGCGCACATGGCATACACAAGTAATCTTGAAGGCGAGTTGGCTGTACTATGCATTTGCTTCAGAAATGACGGTTTATGGATCATGGGCACGTATTTGTGAACATGCTCAAAGTATATCTCGGTCAATGGTTGCAGCTCCTTGAGAATCGCTCGAGAGGAGAGATGATCTGGCACAGGTAATTCGACTGTTGTTGTAGTTACTGACTGATCCGACAATGAAGCAATTTCAGAGAGGGTATCATTGCTGTGCTCTTGTTGCTGCTGATAGTGATGCTGCTGCTGCTGCAGAGTGGGTATACGATCACTGCGTTCTTTCAAGTCATTGACATATACAGCTTGACCTATTTCGTTAATAGTAAATCGATCCATGTTGGCGAAGGTCATGTCAGAGGTATATGGCGCTGAGTAGGAAACAGTATCTGTCAATTTCGAGGTAAATGAATATTTTCGTTTCCATGCTTTTTCGTTGTTGCTTTGACTTTCTTACCATGAAGCGATAAATTAGGCTGCTGAGGATGATCCGATGATGGCTGCTGTTGTTCGTCAAACATCTTTTTGATCGGGCTGGCCATGGATTTGAGAGCCTTTTCAACGCGTTGCAATCTGTTTTCTAGATTCTCCATGTACTGCTTTGGCGGTCCTCGTTTGGGTGGTAATTTAGCAAACACACATTCTGCATTGGATTTTCGACATCGACTGCAAGGCTGAACGCCATCGCATTTGACCTGCAACACTGTCAGCCTACACCCACAGACAGAATTTTTTTTCCCAGTGCAAGAAGCTCTCACCTTTCTCTTTCGGCATTCGTCGCATGCTCTGCTGATCTTAATCCGCTTGCTGCCACTCAACGATTTGGTTCTCAGGGAGAATAAACCACCAACCTCCATGTGCTTCTTGAATATCGACAGATTGGATATGATTTTCAATGATGATATGTTTCGTTGAAATGGGTATTTTATACACAGAGTATATAAAATCTGTTTCTATGGCGATAAATAGGGTATACAAGAACAGCTTTTTGTTGGAAAATATCACTGCTTAGAATTGAACAAGACTCGCACAAAAAGACAAGGGTGGATTGCGTATGATAAGAGCAAGAAGAAGAGGGGGGGGGGGAAAGAAAAAAAGAGTGTG
>DF836497.1:48754-67842 GCA_000950595.1 Mucor ambiguus
GCTCCTATGAAAGCTAGGCCCTTTATAGATTGGATATAAATTTGTCCGAATTTTTGTCTTGTTTTTGATTCGAATCGACATGTTTCTGAAACTGTCTTGTTTCCCCTTTTTTATTATATACTTCCCCTGACTTGTATACTGCTGTCTTGCTTGTCATGTTGCAATAGGAAAAAAGGGGGGGGGTACCACGCAGTGTTTATTTGTGTCGAGATCAACCTCGGATGTTGTTGTTCAACATGTGTGTACAAGTTACTAATTGGGACAGGTAAACAACCCGATATCTCTCTTTCGAAATGAGTCAAAATTTACAGGATCATGGTAAGAGCTCTCCAATCACGATGATTCATTTCAACCCAGGTCATGGCTCGTGATGGCTCGTGGAAATGTGGGTTTCTTTTTTGTTCCAGTGAAATCTTCCTCTCATGTTGAATCTCCCGGGGGCTGTCCATTGTAAATGCTACCTATATGCTAGATAAACTATTACAGTCCATTACAATTTCATATTGCGGGGTTAGCCTAATGTAACGACTATGATATCGATGATGATGTTTAGTTCATTAAATTAGTGCATTGAGAGGTTTAAAAAATATTCGTTTTGAGATGTTGAAATGTCCATTGCATTTACTGCTGATGACAATGCAACTGCGATTCTTTAACCGATTTTGGTAGCGGCTGCTGACAAGATCAATATGAGGCCATAGAAGTATCAGCATCACTCCTTGGTAAAACAAAACCAAACTTGTTTATAGCAGGATCTTATATGATACCCGGCTTAAAGCGCTTTTGTCTTTCGCGTCAATGAGTTGCCAGAAAAAAGATACTTCTTTAACAGAAAAGAATGCAGCAAATTATGTCATTACGACAGAAGAGTGCCTCAACGCCTTTCGTGAATTAACCCATTAATATACAGTAATCTAAATAGGAAAATCTTCCAATATAGCCATCTTGCCTTTCCATTAATACATTAGAAGCTTTTGCTCTAGTAGATCTGACTCTCCTCATATGATCCGCATTTGTATAATTAAAAAAAAATCATATGCAAATGTACAGTATACATGCATTGCTCCTAACTACTCAAATATACGCAAAATACGGTGAGATTTGAGTGTATTTGAAACACGATTTCTCATTTTTAAACCCGTTTAAGATCACCAGAGTAGCGCCAAACGATTGCTCTCATTCAGCAGCTACTTTCTGGCACCTTTGCTCAAGTTTTTCGGGATCGCTAGAAATCGCCACTAAACCGTGAGGGGTACCTCATTGTTTTCAATGAAAACCAAACGATTGCGTTTTTCACGCCAAAAACAAAGACTTTTACTATGGTATATACTAAATCAAAATCTTTCTCTCTACCCAAAGCAACCCCTAAAATCAATTTTATGAGACCTTTGTATGAACAATCTCGCTGTTTTTGCCATAGACCTCATATCGTGTTTTCAAACATTGCTCAGTAAACTAATTTAAGATATCTTTAATAATTAGTACCGCTAGAAGCGCCTTGAAAGGTAGTTCAAGAAAGCATAAGGGAGCATAAGATGGCCATCACTATTTACATAGTCAAACCTGGCAGAATAGGTCGAATCGAATCCAAAACGTTCGAAATCAACAAATCATTGACAGAATGTCAAGCGGAGACTTAATTAATTTTTGGCTGCTGGTAAGTTGCGTTTTCATGAAGGAAATGGATGTTATTGAAGCTTATTGAAAGGGGATTATGAAATAAAGTTACCAAATTCTACTCTAACTACTTCAATTTAATTTCACTATGTAGTATTATACGTGCTATATCTGATTTATGCAAAAAGCGTGCTCGAGTACTAATACGAAAATGCAAATTGTCCGCTCAATGTGTATTTCAAAGTATTAGCGTTAGCCTATTCAGTGTTAATAAACACAAACATCAATTTATCGTCTCTTCCAAGACCGTCTTCGATATGATGGTTTCAGTCATACTCAAATTTCTGAGGTAATCAAAGCTCAATAAATGCGAATATTTTATCAAAATTGATTTGGCTTTTATTTTTAATACAGATGCTACAATTTTGTATAGAGATAAGCAAGTGTGATTGAAATTACACGGCACAATAAGACTACGCTAGCTCCCAAGAATTGTTTTCTGTTTCCATTGAGGAAAGCGTCGACAAGGGAATGTCAATGTATTTGTTTTCAGAATCTGCATCTGCGTTACGACGGTTGTTTCTGTCAGAGAGATCAGCACAAAAGTTTGAGTCATAAGGTTTTTCAAATAGGCGGCAAAAGTCAACACCATAACCTCTCATTACGAGAGCCTTGTCATCATTGGATATAAGTTTAATAGCCTTCTTTTGCAACTTCTTCTTTTCAGAGTGGGCAGTTGAGTAAGCAGATGAAGCACTAGTAGAGACCTTCTTGATGATACCTTTAGCAGCGGTAACAACTATCAAATGCATGCAATTTGCACTAGGTTGTTCAATGCAGTAACCATTAATAAAGCAAGCATCTTTTTCATCCACTATTGTATCAACGAGCACCATGTCCTCTGCTTCAGACGTGGAAATATCAAAACTTGAGCCAGCATGGACATCTTGGTTGAGTTCTTCATAGAGCTGATCAGTTTGGTAGGGATCGAATACATTGCGAGATATTTTGAGTTCGAATTGTTGGAAGAGAGCCTTGGTAAGAGTTGAGATGTTGCTAAACATGATATTGAAAAGCAAATAAAGTAGAAAAAGAAATGTTTTATACGGATCACTGGTAATTGTTATTTTTATAGCCTTCCTGCCTTGTTTGCTGATCAGATCAGCAATATGCTGGTGTATCTTATATTAGGTTCAATCTGTCATATCACAAATGCTCTTTCAAAATGGCTGAATCGACATCATTTAGTAATAGTCGAGTCAGAGTGTTGCAAAGCGTAATTTTACTTCTAATTTGGTTGACAATGATAAAATAATGGTGGGTAGATTGGCACAACTAACTGGCTCGCATTGCTTCTTTCATTTCTGCTATCTAAACGTCATGATATCATGCACTTTTTTAACCATTTTGTACATTTATATTGCTCGAATATCGATTCCTTGTGCATGCGAGCTTTTTTTTATAGGCTTGTGTCTGGTACTGATATACCATCTCATAATTTTTCATTTTTATACGAGTACTCTCCACAAGCGGCCCACAGTCATGAGTCTAGCTCTCGTGCATTGCTCCACATTTTTATCAATGGCAACAATTTATATATGAGCAAACATGTACGTAACCATTTGCAAACACTCTTTTTTATATATTATTACGGCAATGGATGTGCCTGTCAATTACAAATAAATTACCAACTATTTAAACAGTAAACAGATATAGCTACCACAAATGATAAAAGACAATTTATTAAGTGAATCAATCGTTATCGCTGCTAAGTCAATCAATGAAGTTTCTGACAGTTAATAAACATTTGTCTGCCAGTTACCCAGTTTAGTGAGACGTTCCAGAATATCTTGTAACAGTTGATACCACGATCAAGCGAGTTTTGATTGAAGACAAAGTCAATTCTGATGAGGTCTCCACCTTTGACTTCGCCAACAATGGCGCCAGCAACCAGGTTACTGCTTGTCAGTTGTCTACATGCGAAACCTGGCTGTTTTGCGCTCTCACTAAACTTGTGTCAAATCTATTTTTCTATTGAATGAGTTATTTGTCTTAAATGGGGTTTTAAAAAGTTCACGTATCATACCACAAAAGGTGTTTATATTCTGATCAGCAATGAGCAACATTAATGTCAAGGTAGAGTCAGCGTACAGACTGGTAGCAACATAATCCGTAATTGGACCATTGAACTTTGCGGTTGGGATCTTCCTGACCAGGTTCTGCAGTTCAACGATGGTAGCATCAATGGCACCGATGGAATTGCTATTAGATTCAAGTTGGCCGTTCTGTTTTGCTACTTGCGCCATAAGGACAAACAAGAATAAATACCTTCTAATGTACTAGCTTTTATTCCAATTGATTACAAAGTAAAGAAGAAAGGGGAGAGAGGGTGTAAAATCAACCTCTATACTACTCAAAGGATACTTTACAGCGTCAGACAGTGCTTATGGATTGAGTCTTATGCTCTCTTTAGCATAAACAAAGCTGATGGTACCATCATCTTTTTTATTTCAAGTTTTAGGGCAAGGCTGTAGTCATCTACATTAACAGCATGACACCCTAATTTATCAAAATTTGCGACATTGTTGCCATCATAACATTGTATACAGGTATGCATGAAAAGCCCCCTTTTTTTTTATTGTAGCTTGTTTATCAAGATGTGGTTTCTATTCTTGAAAATCTATAAATACGTTTTTGCATTGACATGAGAGGGATATGTGATATATGGGGAGGGTGGGGGTTTTCTATTCGGATTGAATGAATTTCAAACCACTCAACACTTGATCAAATCTAAATAACAACAGAGAATGTTAGCATTTGACACAAGCTACTCATTGATCAAGCTTGTTTTCTTTACCTAGACATCTTGGCTTTGGCTTGCTCTGATTCTGCTTTGACAAGCGCAGTAAGAGCATCCCAGTCTTCCTTGAGATGAGCGTACCTGGCCTCCCACGTTTGCCTTGATTTTGTCTCTTTGTCCAATGATGATGTGAGTTGTTGCAATTCTATTGCACGGGTATCACTTTCTTCTTGAGCTCTCTTTTCACTCTCTTGACTCTGCCGCAATGCTTCCTTGAGTTGTTCAATTTCTGCATCTTGAGCGGATATATTCTCTTCATACTCTTTATTGTTGTTCTCTAATGCCTCAATTTGTTGGCTTTGAGAGCCAACCATGTCTTGCAGTGTGCTTAAATTGCTGATGCTTTTTTCAACTTGGGCTTGTAGCGCAGCAATGGTTTGCTCAATGGAGCCTTTTTCCTCACTGACGACGGCCAATTGATCTGTTGACTCTTGCACTTGCTCTCTCAACGACTCTAATTCATGAGTCAGACGATCTTGCACAAGCTTTGATGTATCGACTTGGGTAGTGAGTTGCTCTATCTCTTCTGCTTGCGCATCGATGGTCTTTTGTTGCTCCTCCACAAGCTCTGATTTCTCCACAAGCTCTTGCTCGAGTTCCTCTACGCGCTCTTCTGATGTCGCGAATTTTTGCACCAAGTCATCTTTAGCCTCTTCTAGCTCTCGAATGATATTCTGCTCTTCCATGATCAATTCTTTGAAGTCTGAGTGTTCACTCTCCAGCTCTTGATTTCGGTTCATGAGTTCGGCAAT
The DNA here is from genome assembly GCA_000950595.1 of Mucor ambiguus. NCBI lineage: Eukaryota > Fungi > Mucoromycota > Mucoromycetes > Mucorales > Mucoraceae > Mucor > Mucor ambiguus. Next base: position 53,984 of record DF836497.1, read on the forward strand.
CATATCGTGTTGTTCCTTGATTTCGCCCTCTAGAGATGTAATCTTTTGCTCTTTTTCACGCATTTGGCTGTCCACACGGTAAGCAGCGTTCAAGGGCTTGAGTTTAGCATACATCTTCCACCAGGGCCATTCACGCAAGGTGACATATATACGAGCATTGCGTTGCATGACACGAATAGCCTCCGTTTGACGCGAGAATCTAGTCTGGTATTGACGCGCCATTCTTCCACGACACATGGCTTGAAATTGAGTAATGCAGACGCTCAGTTTGTTGTCACGAAGCTCTTCTAGAGACGCAAGCTATATCAACAAGTGAAGCAGTTAGACTCTGCATATACAAAACAAGCTTATTCAAACACATACCACTGTTGCTTTGAAAAAGATCTTGGTGGTACCAATCTGGTAGCTATCGCTTGCCAGACTCATTTGTTTCACTAACATCTGACAGGCTGTCCTTCCATCGATGAATGCATTGCGGTCCATCAGATCAGGGCAGAACACCTGATAACGCTTTCTAAAGTCATCAAAGGAGAGGCGGTTGGGGAAACCCTTTCTGCAGATGCGAATACCTTCCAGCACACCGTTGCATCTGAGCTGATCCAGCACCAGCTTTGTTTGAATCTCGCCTGGGTATTTGCGGTTATTTGGCAGGATACAGCGCACGAAATGAGGATGTGTCATGTGCAGTGTGTTCATCAATGAAAGCAATTGCTGTTTGTGACGCTGACCTCCAGTACGGAAGGATCCACTGCCCTTTCGCAATTTGAGCATGGACGAGAATGAAGTGGAAGCTGTTGTGGATGATGCAGAGGCGCCAGAGTGATGCTTGATTGTTGCCTTATCATCTTGATCTGAAAGGTAGTCTTCAAAGAGATTGGCTACGTGCTTCTGTGTGGACTTGGCCAGCAAACGAGTGATATCTTCGTTTAGAGGATCCTTGTTCTTTTCAATCCATCCGTCTACCGAGTATTCTACATCGCCTGCATAGTGCTTGAGAATGAAGCCATCTTGGAACCGCGTGCTCTTGTATTTAGCTTCCGGGTTGTCCTTGTCGCAGAATTTATTAAGTTTCTCTAGGAAACGCTGGTCACTTCCTTTGGGTGCAACACATTCCTCCTCCAAACAAGACAGAATACCAACAGGCTATAATCCATAGTTAGTATATATCATAAACACATCCACACCCACACTTACATTGGTCTTTTCAATCAAATCAATGGTCGGTTGAAGGTCTTTTCCAAAATCAATATAGTTCCAGTCAATCTTTTCCTTTTGATACTCTTCTTGCTCCAACTCAAACATGTTTTGGTTAAAGAACTGCTGTAGTTTTTCGTTGGTATAATTGATGCACAGCTGCTCAAAGCTATTGGATTCGAAAATCTCAAAGCCTGCGATATCCAGCACACCGATAAAGCCCAGCTTGTCCTTTGACTTGTAGCCATCAATCGCCTTGTTGATTCTCTCTATCAAATAAGCAAAGTTTCTCTCATACAGCGTCTTTGCCAGCGCATCGATACTGGCTACCACTTGCGCTGGTGATTTCGCCTGAGTAACCCAGTCTCTGCCTGCCTTGATGCGGGGAGACAGCAGACACTTTTTGAATTCCTCAGCAGAAATGCCCAGTAAATGACACGTTCTCTCCACAGCAGCAAAATCCTTGATATCAGCTCTGTCTCTGTAATCTGTAACGGAAATATTGCCCAGGTGAAGTATGGATGCCACTATTCTAAAGAGGTCCAGTTTCTCTTTTTCCTCCAATCCCATGATATCCAATGATTTCTATTTTTCAGGTTTAGATATTGCGGTTGCCATGGCTTGGGCGACTACTACTTACAGACAGACTTTGGTATTCTTGGGCGTCGTCAACACCCTCAATCCTCTTGTTGGAATGCTTGATAAAGTTGTAGCTATGGACATCTCCATCCAAGAGCAATTGCTCTACACATGGATACACACATTAGTACACCCGCTCTTGAAATACGCACCACTGAGGCTTACTTTTCAACTCTTCATCGGCTTCCAACAACTGGTAGAATATATGGTAGTTTCTCTCTTTTGACGTTTGCTGGTGCACTCGAGACTTTTCAAGCAGATACCACTCAATATTGGCGCCACAAATCTGAGCTCTGTTGTTGAATTCGATGCGAATGAATTTACCCTATTTTGAATGGAGTCAATACCACAGCCATTTCAACCGGAATTTTTTCGCATGTCTATAGCTTACAAATCTTGATGAGTTGTTGTTACGAATGGTTTGCGCATTACCAAACGACTCAAGCACCGGATTTGCTTGCAGGATTTGGTTTTGAAGTCGATTGGTGCGCTGCTCTGTCGTAGCCACTGATTTTCTGCTGCTGTTGCTGCTGTTGGTGGTTGCCACTGCTGTCAGATATTGTATCACGATTTTGGTGTTTTCGGTCTTGCCTGCACCCGATTCACCCGTGATCAGAATGGACTGGTTCTCCTTGTCTTGCACCATGTCGTGGTAAGCTTGATCTGCGACAGCGTAGATATGAGGCGGCAACTCTCCACGTCTCTTGCCCTTGTAGGATTGGATGAAGTTTTCAGTGTAGATGGGGAGATTTCTATAGGGGTTCACTGCGACCAAAAACAGGCCAGAGTAGGTCTTGAGAGGTGTGCGTCAGTGACTCTTTCAAGGTGTGTTCATGCTCTGCCGCACGCGACTTACATATACATGGTTTGCCTTGTAGCGAAGCGTGAGATTGTGAATCACAGAAGGCTCATTCAAGTACGTGAGTTCAGCCATGTCATCGACCATGTCGAATTTAGGCGGATTCATGGGCTGTATCTTTGACTGAGGGATAATGGCAGTCTGTACGATGACTGATTAATTTATGCAATTTCTTTGTTTCTCGCTACATGTGTACATTACCCCTCCTCGCTCATACTCCACCTCTACTTCTGAAGCCTCCTCTTCCTTGATCACATGTCCTCTCACATAGCCTTCCTTGTCGTCTTGTATCCAAACCCATTTCTTTTCATTGAATTTCGCCTGTGCGACTGCATCCAACACATTGTCAATTTTAGGTCTGATGAATGTCTTTGAGCCGTAGCTATGAACAAATGATCCGCCATAGTCCTTGCTATGTTGTAGTGGTGATGCTGTCAATGAGGACATTTTTGCAATGTGTTTACAAGGGAAAAAGAAAGTGAAAGAAAGAGGGAATCGGATTATATTGAGATTGCATTTCTCAAATGCAATTATGTAGAGGGGGCAGGAGGAGAGATAGAAATGTCTTGTGTAATGTCTTGTCTATATTGGGTAGCTTTGTAAACATCCTAAAAAAGGCAAATTCCAAATAATGGATTTGAGAAATGCTGCTGTCTTGGGACATCATTGTAATCCCATATCAGCAGAGAGATCCGAATCGATTATGATGATATAATGCTTTTTATTTCAGTGCGAGAAGCGAAATTTGCTCTTCTATGTCTGCTCCAATCTCAATTTGCATGGACGGAGGGCTGTGCTGTCTTAGTTTGACCTGGGCTTCCTTAAACACTTGTGCTGTCATTTGATCCATGCCATACGATCTATTGTACACGACCTCTTTGATGCCTTGCTGGATAATCTTGATAGCACATCCCAGACAGGGGCAAGTGTTACAGTACAACACAACCCCGCTATCAAACACAAAACTGCCTCTGCCTGCCTCCAGTAAAGCGTTCTCCTCTGCGTGCATGCAAAGGCATCTGTCAAGTCCTGTACCACATGAGGCGCCTTCATTGCAGCGTCCACACCCGCCTTCATTACAGTTACGTAGACCACGTGGTGTGCCGTTGTAGCCAGTTGCCATCACTCTGGAATCTTTCACCAAGATGCATCCCACTCTACGCTTCATACAGTTGGATCTTCTCGCTGCCAAGTCGGATAATTGCATAAAATACGTGTCCCAGCTAGGTCGAAGTCTTTCCTTGTTGGTCATGTCTAAGCGATCCAGCGCTTCGTATAAAGCACATGCGTCTTTGTAAGCGTTGGTAATGATGAGATCCGATGTCACCATGATGTTGTAGAGCGGTGTTGCTGTCGTGTCTATCTTATGTTCATCTTGTGCCGATATGTTGTACATGGTGCGGTCGTCTTGGGTCAAAAATTCTTCTAAATCAACAGATTGGATGCCCCTGGCTGCACATCTAAGTTTTCATATACAATGTCAGGATTCACCATCATGAGTTTGATTGCTGTCAAAAGCCTTACTCTGCTAGCCCTCGTCGGTATCTCATGGTAATGGGTGCTTCCACTGAAACTAATAGAAAGAAGGGGCGTTTCCTATCAAGGAGCTACGTTGGTTTCAAAGTATATCTCTCTTGCACAGAATCCCTACTTGAGTTTCCACAGCTCTCGACTATCGACATTGCAAGTAACAAAATTCTCTTGCCAGCGTTCAGTGACATAGAGTTGCATGGCATCCACAGTGTCAAACACCAAGGCACCGTCATACATGCTTTCTCGACCCGTGTTTGCTTTGTCATTCTTCAAGGCCAAGTGCTGGAATGTGTGTTTCTCTATAAGGTATTGGGCAATGGTATGTTTACCACTATACTGTGGTCCTGTAATGCCAATAAACATCGATAATGTCTAGTAGGAAGTGTCTACGAGAGAAAGAAAAGGGTGAAAAAATTGTTGTTGTTGTATAGCAACCAAAGCCCGAGAAACGATAGAGTCACACTGTGTATTGATTGTGTATATCCTCCACATACATTGTCATTGTCGAGACATGAGGTTGAGCAGACCAGGATCCGGCTATTCTCACGGCAGTTTGCTCGCGCTCAAAGGCGACATGGATAGCTCATGTTGCGCACCTAGCGAAACCAAATCAATCCAATGTCAGTGGACTTCAATTGACATTGGAATATCCCAAGACCAAGAGAAACAATCTATTCCACACAGTGAATGCAAGCGGACGATGATGAGTTCTTGGTATGAATGGCTATTTATGCTGATATGCTCTGCAAATCAAGCTTATTGCGCATTTGACAAGATGTTGCCCATGCTAGTGTGATTGGGTAAAAGTGTGGGTTTAGCTGAAGACTCTCCTCAGCGCAACCCATCGCGCGTTCTGTGCTGGGAAAAAATTTGTCAAGCAAACAGTGTTGAATCGCCTTTCTCTCTCTCTTTCCTCTCACTTTGATACTTATTGTTGTGCTTCTTGATATTCATCGGTATAGCCAATCAAGAACATAGAGCATCTATCCTTTACACAGCCCAATTCATAACTATACAAGTACATTGCTTTACCATGTCGAATAATCAGCAGCAGCAACAACAGCAACAGCAACAGCAACAGCAAAACCACATGAATCAGCTGCCACAGATGATTGCTCAGTATCAACAAAACATTGATTTTTTGAACAACAATATAGCCATGTTACGTAGAAATATCGAGAGAACAGACATAGCAGAAAAGGATAAGGAACAGTATAAAAAGCAAGAACAAGAATTGCAATCCAAGTTAGCCATGCTTCAGACACTCATCAGCAACCTCACTCCACAGATGGTAGCTCAAAACTTACAGCAACGCGTATTGTCTCAACAGATGAACAATCAGCAGCAGCAGCAACAGCAGGCAAACTCACCTGCATCCACAAACGACAATATGAGCGGCACATCAGCACCAGGATCTCCAGCTACATTCAATCCTCAACAACAACAGCAATACAGCCAATTCAATGCTGCACTGACCAACAACGTTGTCCAGCAACAGCAACAGCAGATGCGCACAGCACAGCAACAACAGCAGCAACAGGCATTGAACAAGCTTGGTCTGGCTGCCCAAGCTGCCGCTGCTGCCCAACAGCTCAACAGCGCTTCTCCACAAGCAGGATTTCCTTCGCCCAATGTCAAAGGCAATGTGCCAGCATCGACCAACGCTGCAGCACAGGCTGCTGTTGCTGCCGCCGCCGCCGCTGCTGCCGTCAAGAACAATGGCATGTTTACATTCCCCACCAACACTGCGCAAACACAAGCACAAGCACCTGCTGCTGCCCCTGTCCCTACCAACATAGCTACAGCAACACCCTTACCCGCCTCCGCTGTTACTACACCAGGTGGAAGCACCACCAATGTCGCTGTACCCACTCCAGCAGCTCCAGCAGCCCCCAAACCGGCATCAGCGCCTTCCTTGGATAGTGATGGTGTTAATCGTGTATTGACAAAGCGTAAAATCCAGGAATTAGTATCACAAATCGATCCTTCCGAGAGATTAGAGCCTGAAGTTGAGGATGTAAGTATTGGGCTGAGGGAGGGGAATAGTGCCATGTGTGTGTTGACTGACAAAATCACAGATACTGTTGGAAATTGCTGATGAGTTTATCGAGTCGGTTACAACATTTGCGTGCCAATTAGCAAAACATCGCAAATCAGATACATTGGAAGTTAAAGACGTTCAGTTACATTTGGGTGAGTCTTGAGAGCTTAGGTCTAAGAGCGAGAGAATACTGATACCGAGATTGATTTAGAACGTAATTGGAATATTCGTATACCTGGATTTGCTGCTGACGATATTCGACCCTTAAGAAAACCTACAATCCCATCATCTCATCAATCCAAAGTGCAGGCTGTCAATGCTGCCAAGAGTCAAAATTCAAGCACTTCTTCAAAGAAGGATACTAGCCACAACTAATAAACTAAAAAAAAAAAATTGTATGATACTAGCCATACTGTCAGTTTACGACCAATTTGCATGATTTTGAGTATGAAGATCTCGGTGCAATTCAATAAAATGAGAATGTGCATCAAGTCAAGCATAAACAACTTTATTGTAGACAGTCCTAGGCATTTCTAGGCTTCTTGGTCATTCTACTTGAATGGTCATCCTTGTTTGGCTGCACTTGTTTGGATGCTTTAATGTCGTTATCTTCCTGTGTGATTCGCCGAAGAGGATATTCAACGCCGTGTTGAGCCAAGACGCTGGCAAGGTACTTTAATAACAATGTCATAAGAGTCAGTTATAGGGCACTTACTTCATCACTGGCTTGGGATCCTCTTGGAAATAAGGGTGGTTCAGAGCCTTCTCAGCTGTGATTCTCTTTGCAGGATCGTACTCTAATAACGCTGATAGCAAGTTGAATCCTGCCTCGCTCTTTGGACTCAGCATCATTTGATATACTTGCTTGAGGTTGTTGGGGCATCTACATTACGGATTCAGCCAGACTTTTCGGCACCGCACAACAATGTACTTACTGTGGGAAGGAGCTTAGATGAGGGTAGTCTGGCAATTGATCTATGGTCGGCCATCTTTCCTCTGCACATAGTGAGATACTCTATACATATAACGATGGTAAAAATTGCACCTACTTGTTGGCGTGCCCATAATCTCAAAGATCTTGGTCAATTGGCTTCGTTGAAATGGTACATTCTTTTTGCCGTCCATCTTGGCTTCCTCGCCCTTGAATATAGGTTTCAATGCTAGTAACTCTCCGAAAATACATCCAACAGCCCACATGTCAATCGCTTTTGTATAGTGCCTTGACCCAAACAATAGCTCAGGGGCACGGTACCAAATCGTAACAACCACTTTATCGCCATTGAATAGCGGTTGCAGTGGTTTGTTGAACAATCTTGCAAGGCCCAAGTCACCCGTTTTCACAATACCGTCGCTCGTCAACAGCACTTGAGTTCGATTGGCGTGTGTGTGAGTGAGTGATGGTGCGCAGTGCTAGCTAGATCCAATGACAAAACTTACCATTGGCAGGCTTCAGATCACGATGCAAAACCCAATTGGAGTGTAAATAGGCCACACCGTTAATGAGTTGCCACAATATCGATTTCACCACTACTTCCATGATAGGTTTTCGCTCTGTATGTAGGTGGTAATGGATGATTTGCTATGGATGCAATGGTTGGTTTAGTACCTGTAATCATGGTCTCTGAGCATTTTGCTTGTGCTTTACCAGGAAATCGTGCTCTGCATACTCAAACACCATAAAGATGGCCTTGTCTTCTAGTAAAACCTCTTCCAGTGACACCACGTTCTCGTGCTTCAGCTCTCTACACAACTGCAGTTCGTTGCCATCAGCATCCATATGCGTCCATCATCCATTCGTACACTCGCTTACTGCAATCTCTCTACAGGCTGATTGTGATATACCGACGTAATGATGCGTGTCGCCTTCTCTATCTGGTTTGAATTTCTTGATGGCGAATTCACGATGATCGTCTCTTGAGAGAAAAATATGTCTAGTCAGCATGTCAACTGGAACAGATGTATCTGTCATTTCGCCTACTTGTTTCTCGACCGCGCTTTGTAGACTCGACCATATGTACCCGAACTAATGAAACCAATGATCTCGTATTTATCCAGCACCTTGGGACGGCAAGCATCCCTCTTCATTTTGTATTCGGCCATAGACATGGTGCAGTATATTGAAGCAAAGAAAAAAAAAAAAGGTGTCTATGGACGTATAGAAAAAGTCGCTTATTTAAATGCCTGATGCTTATCGTTGCTGCTATACAGTGCATGTTATTCATATTTGGCTATACCATCCCCCATTCGGTCAATTGCAAGTCCCTTCCTCAAATCAGCCTACTTTTACCCCTGGATCACTGTGCTGAATGGCCTGCAGACATAAAGTTTGGTCTATCAGATCTAGCATGATGCCATGACAAAGGATCAAATGCTTTGCAATGCCCTGTGTGACCTCCAAATCCGATATTGAGATCCATCCCTTTTTCCCACCAAAAACTCACTCTTTGTACCTTTTTCTTTCCTCTCTCTCTCTCTCTCTCACTCTTTTCGCTCCTACATCAATAGAAATCATGTCAAAGCAATGGGCCAGCACAATCAAGCAATCTGCAGTATTATTGAGAACAAGACTCGTGCTACCTCGATACACATCCAAATCCATCACCATGCGACCGATACAGACACAATCCACATCGACTATACCCAGCATACCACCATTAGCACCAGTAGCTCATACCGCTGCTACCACGCATACACCACTACATAAACCTTTTAAAACGGTAAGATCTCGCTGCCAACATGCGCTGGTGCCTGTATTCAATGTAGCTTGTACTAGACATTCAACAAGCTGCTGGTTGCCAATCGAGGTGAGATTGCATGTCGCATAATCAAGACAGCCAGAAAAATGGGCATCAAGACCGTAGCCGTGTATTCCGACCTTGATGCCAATGCACTGCATGTGCAAATGGCTGACGAAGCAGTTCATTTAGGACCTGCCTCGTCGTCAGAATCCTACTTGTCAATACCCCGAATTTTGTCTGCTATCCAACGCACAGGGGCCGAAGCTGTGCACCCGGGCTACGGATTTTTAAGCGAAAATCCCACGTTTGTAAAGGTCCTGGAGCAGAACGACATAACATTTGTAGGGCCAAAAGCATCGGCCATTGCAGCCATGGGAGACAAGATCCAAAGTAAGCTGATAGCAAAGGCAAGCGGTGTGCATTGTATACCGGGATTCGACGGCCAAGTGGACAGCGTGGAGGAGGCATTGCGCATTGCAAACCAAGACATTGGATACCCAGTCATGATCAAAGCCAGTGCAGGAGGAGGGGGCAAGGGTATGCGCATTGCGTGGTAAGTTAGTTAATGGTCATTTAGGGGCATTGGATATACAGTGTATTAATGGCAGTCCATCCTACCATCAGGAACGACAAGGAACTAAGAGATGGATTCAAATTGGCCAAGCAAGAGTCCAAGTCCTCCTTTGGCGACGATCGCATGCTGATTGAAAAGTACATTGACCATCCTCGCCACATTGAAGTGCAAGTACTGGGAGACAACTTTGGAAATGTAGTGTACCTGCCAGAGCGAGAATGTTCAATCCAGCGTCGAAATCAAAAAGTCATTGAAGAGTCGCCCAGCGTGCATGTGGACGTAGAGACCAGGCGCAAGATGGGAGAGCAAGCAGTGGCCCTAGCAAAACATGTCGGCTATAATTCTGCAGGCACCGTGGAATTCCTCGTAGATTCATCACGCAATTTCTACTTTTTAGAGATGAATACGCGGTTGCAAGTGGAACACCCCATCACCGAGTATGTCACTGGACTGGACTTGGTCGAGCAGATGCTCTATTCGGCAGCAAACCACCCTCTCACACTAAAGCAGGATCAAATTGGTATTAAGGGCTGGGCTTTTGAATCGCGCGTATATGCAGAGGATCCAGAGAAGTACCTACCTTCCGTTGGCCGCTTGCTGACATACCAAGAGCCGCTGGCTATTCAAGGAAAAGTGCGCTGTGATTCGGGTTTTGTGGAGGGTTCAGAAATGCATGTGGAATATGATCCCTTGATCTGCAAGCTAGCAACACACGGCCATACGAGACAAGAAGCATTACAGCACATGGTGAAAGCCTTGGATGAGTATGTGATCAAAGGTGTGACACACAACATCCCTCTACTGAGAGCCGTGTTTGCTCATCCTCGGTTCCAAGATGGCAAGCAGATCACAACTCACTTTTTGGCGGAGGAATATCCCAATGGGTTTCAAACAGAGCAACTAAGCAAAGAAGCTGTACAACAGTTAGCTGCTGTCACTGGTTCACTGTGGATGAAGAAAGAAGCCCGCAACTGGCAAGGCAACTTGAGCACACCGCCCACAGCTCTGTCCATGTGGATTCACATCACAGATGAGCAAAGCCAGCAGGTGGTGAAATCTCAGATCAAAGTCAAGCATCTGCAAGGCACTGAATTCGAGGTAACAAAGACTAGTTTCTCTCATTCGAATCACTGCTAATATGATATTCAGGCTTATTCAGCAGATGGTACGTTCAGGTTTTCTACAAAATGGCCATTGAATGGATTACTGGCACACTCGCTTGTGGGCGACACCAAGAAACCACTTGTCCTACAGTACCTCGACCCCCTCGACATGGGGTTTCGAATTCAATACCATGGCAGCAAGTATAAAGTCAATGTGTACAGCCAAGAACAAAGCGATCTATCAAAATACATGAAGACCCAATCCATTGCCGAGCAGAACAAAATCATAGCCAGCCCCATGCCTGGACGTATTATCAGTATCGCAGTCAATGAAGGAGAAGAAGTGGTAGAGGGAAGCGAATTGGTGGTTGTGGAGGCAATGAAAATGCAGAATATTCTGAGGACACCTCAGTCTGGTATCATTAAAAAGATCCATGTGCAAGCGGGGCATAATGTGAAATCAGGGCAGGTGCTAATTGAATTTCAAGATGAAGCGAGTGGCAGTAGTCATGTACCATAGTTATTATGCACAGTTTCAAAATTATTCAGGTTCCTAGCCAAATGGGAATCTAATCGTACATCAGCACTACTTGTGCGCCAAAGTTTTGATTTGATAACATGGTTAATGTCCAAGCAGGTTTACACGCTTTATTCCAATAAATACGAGATGTGTCATTTAATGTCATCATCTACTGTAACAGATATAAGGATTGCTAATAGAGCTAGCTTGAGAAACTGGTTTTAGCATTCCTCAAGGACTCCAGAAAAGCTTGAAAGTGTGTTTTAGCAACATTGCGCAGTAATGATCAAATGTTTCGCATTTATAAGAAAAGTCGCTGGGCATTTCCAATAAAAAGAAATAAAGTGCATCCTTTTGTAACATCGCGTTGTAAAAAAATTGGAATAAAAAAAGGCTATCCTTATACTCAACATGCAAAGTGCTTCCTCTCTGTTTAATTTTATGCAAATCGGGTGTATTGTATGTAAATCTCAAGAAGAGGTCCTGCTTGAAGTTTTTGATCAATATAATACTAACTTTCTCGCGTACCTTTGAGAATTTGTAAGAAAGCTTGAGCTTTCCGATCTTCAATTCATGGAGCTAACCAAGCATGGATATCAATGTTTATACCCTCCAATCATCTGTGTGTTCATCCAAAGCAATATCAATCGATACAACAAAACTGAGACCGGTGCCTGGATATAACATCGTGAAGAAGTGGAAGCTTGTCCTTTCATAGCTATGACATGGTAGTTCTTTTAGAGATACTGCTACAACATGGAGCCATTCCCTTCTCTCGATTGCAACAAGGACCGGTTCAAGGTAAAGGCTTTCTATGGTGCTGGGCCCCTGGTGCCGTATTATCAAAAAGTCTGCTACAAAGACCAATAAGGATAAAGGCAAGGGCAAGCAGGCTGACACAGGTGATGATTAATGTACCGTTTACGCAAAATGCCCTAAGTTGAAAATACATATCTGTAGGTGAAGGTACACCTGCTGATGACATGGACTATGAAGGCTCCTCTACTGACGAAGAAGAAGAGCAAGAACCAGCCGTACCTAAGGAGAAGCGCTAGCTCCAACCTGCCATCTCCAAAACAGCCCACATTAGGTTCATGAAGTATGCTTTTGAAGCAGCTAATGTCGTTGTCAAGAACAAGCAGACTTATGTACTCCACGTTTCTGGTAAAAGAATGGCTACCATGGCTTATGTCTCCGAAGATAAAGTTCGCCCTCAAGGCTGATGGAACCAGGACGTGATGACCAACTCATGAAAGTTTTGCTTAGGCAATTCATTGGACTGATAGCTAGTTTTTAAAAGGATTCACTGCATCATTTACCGAGAGCTGTGGAAGTCCCTTGCCAAGAACTTCTTGTTATGGTACTCCCAATGGTTGATATCTGGCTGGCCAGAATTATGGAGGGTAACGTCAAGCAAACGTCTGACCCTTCTTCACATTTTCCTGCTCTGCTGAGATGCTTCAAGATGCAACTGTGTTGATGGACTTCCGTTCCAATTATCCAATCTGGAAAGATGATGTACTCAAGGTGGAGATCTTTTTTGAATTTAAGAGGTATGTATGACGATCCTTTCTTTTGTTGCAAGTTGTAATTAAATGTTCATTATTTTACAGAAAAGTCAATGCTCATGTCGACGCCAGTAGCATGCATCAATCTGCGCTCCTCCCAGGAGTTGTTCCCGAGGTGGAACAGCAGATGATTGCTATAAAGACGACGGGCTTCGAAGGTCAAATCACAAGTATGCAGCACCATCTGCATGCCACTGACAATGGTGTTCAGCGAGTTTACAGCTTGATCTAAAACACAATCACTGTTATAATAATGATTTACAGTACATTTGTTTCAAACTGCATGGTTGAGACATCTTCATTAATATATAAAAAATAGTCAATCTTTTTGTTGACAGACATTAAATTTTAGTGAAAACATCTGTCTTAGCTCTACTCCATTTTTATTACAACAATAAGTAAACAACTTCCACTTAGATTCTATTTACTGCTAATCCCATAATATCTACATATATTTTCTAGTAAGCGTTAATCATCAAGATATAAGAAGAGCCTGTATTTAGTAATTAAAACCCACCTCTACTACCAACAATACATTGGGTCTTGCACGTAACACGATAATTGTGATCTATTACAGCTTGCTTGGGCTTGTTGAGTCTATAGCATGTTGCTGGACTTTGGGAATTCAGGAACGTTCGGACCATGGTCTACAATATTGTAACTCAATCTTGTTGACATCAATAAGTGAGCTATTTATAGATAGATGTTCATGGAAGAAGTCTGTGCTCATAAAGTAGTGTATATGGCACCATTTTAGCTGAGCTGATTATCGGATTCTTTATGATAATCGATATTGGATATACAGAACTCGACGTATTAAATCTTTAGCTGCAAGAATTAATAGTTGGTCAAGCGATAATATTTTGTATAAGTTGTTGTTATCATATTTGACTAATAATAGACGGAAGAACAGTTTTAGTATCTCGTTAATTAATAAATCTTTGTTTATTATATTTGTTGAAGCTATCTACATTGTGGTATCCTCACTTCTCGAAAACAACAGGATTTGATTTATCAGAAATAAATTATTAGTTAAAAAGTGTGACATTATTAATCAGGTAAAGAATCTCGTTTATTACATTGGAAAATA
>DF836496.1:4993-18196 GCA_000950595.1 Mucor ambiguus
TTACACATTTTTACAGCTCTGTTTGACGTATATCAATCAACGTTTAAATAAAAACAGCTCTGTTTGACGTATATCAATCAACGTTTAAATAAAAACAGCTCGCTACTATTTGAGATGTCTTTCAGATATGTTGTTAAACCATACCAAAGGGCTCTTTGATATATCTACCAACGGTTGTATAGAGCAATAGCACAAACTGTACTAATTTGATTCAAGGCACAATACATACGTAATTTATTTCCTCTAGTCGTTACATGTAGGGAGGTCATCAGATACTTTCCTCATTTTATGTATCTCAAGCTTGCAAAAAAGTTTTGAGAAAAATGATAGTAGCAACGTAATACATCAGTTATTACTATTTATTTGTTTAGCTATATCTGCTATGCAATTATGTGTTCATTCCACATGGTGCAGTTGTATCTAATTTCCAGGCATAAATAAATGTTGGTACCTTGATTTCCGAATAAGCGGAGCCAAGCTATTTGTAGACTTAAATAGATAATTTGTCTATTTTAGGATTATGCAATATTCAGGGTGACAACAGCTTACAAGCTGGATTATATTGATAAGAATAAAAGAATGAACGTTTATTTGAGCGCTCGAGTATTAAATGTAGAGAACAAATATGTAAAAATAGGTAGAGAATATGTATAACACAGTTTTAACTGTTGAAGAAGGGTAGATACCAATTTGATGAATAAGGCTGTGAAAAGATTATTTAAGCAATGCTAGTTTGTAAACATTTATCTAGTTTGCAGACACTCAACAGCAGCACTCTTCACATATGCAACAGCAGCCAATTGCAGCTAGACAATCGGTTATACAACCACCACCACCTCTTAGTCTCAGCAAGAAAGAGGGAGAACCAGCATCTTCTATACAGGGTATGAGCGTTTCAAAATCTGCGTCATAATTTTTATAACGAACCTTGACGATGATGTTCACATTGACCAACTGTCTGATCTGGGACTTGAAGGGCACCATCAGTAGACATTTGATTCAAAGTAGGATAAGTAGCGGCAGCAGAGGGATGGTTAGCAACAGTGGCCATAGGGATTTCAGTAATAGGCTGGCTCATTTTTAAAGTGGGATTCAGTACAATGAAAAGGTTAAATTACGATTGAGTAGAAGAGGAAAAAACATACTCTATTTATACAAAATAGACAAATGGCCGCACATGAACACAGTGAGGTATTTGAAAAACTATAAATTGACTATTCTTGGCGTTATTATCAAACAATATGCTCCACGCTTAGTGTCCAACATGACCTCATAGAAAAACTGACGACATTGGAACACTAAAAAAAAAAGTAGTTTTGTGATACTTGAAGTTCTTTAATATGATGAAAACAAAAAGAAAAGATGTGCATAAAGGTAAAGAGAAATGATGAGTTGTGAGTGTGCAGAGATATGGGTGTAGACAACAGTATTTATATATTGACTAGCGGTTGTGCGTGAGTGGAGTGTGCTTTTGCTTAATTGGTTGGTGATTCTGGAATTATACTGCTGCTTTCAGGTGTGGAAGGTGAAGTACCATATGTGATTGCACCATTTACTTCGTCGTCATCTCTTTTAAACAGTGTAGCCCAGTACTTGACTTTGGTGGCATCAGGCATCAGTACACCACCGTCATCCACCAAGTCTTTATCCTTCATTGGATCATAAAGTGGATTGGTAAACTTGGCCTTGTCAGAATTAAAGTAATCCCAGATACTGTATGTCTTTTCCTGAGGCTGATGATGCGTTCTTTCCGCTTCGCTGTTGAATAAAAAGGTACCAAATTGACACGAGTAGACATGATAGTGTAAATCAATCAGCATCTGCTCATTAAACTCGAATCGGGTGGGGTGTAGACAGATCAGTTGATACACACAGTCCAGGAACTGGTGAAATACTGGACTGGTTTCTCTTTGATAGTAATTTGATTTGTAAAATTTGTTCTGCATGTCTTTGATTGTGTTGGTTGCTGCATTTCCACCTGTGTTGGCGAGGTTGACAAAGTACTTTTCATTGCTTAAATGTCCACATCGATCCTCGAATTTGTGTCCAAACGATACCCAATCCTTCTCGATGAGGACCTGGATACCCTCAAATGTGCGATAATAAGGATCCAGGCAAAGTTCACTCAATGACACCAACTGCGATGTGCGATCCCAGCCATCTGAACAGTGAACAAGCACATGCGAATTGTATACATGCACGCTTTTGACAATGGTCATAGTGCCCTCCACAACCATAGCAATGTGCTTCAGCCACCCAGATCTCTGCAAAGCACCTCTATTCACTTGCCCGCCAGCTGACTCCATTCCTTGCATTGCCTCGCTAAGTTTGGCTAAACTGTCTCTCATTACATGTATATTGTCGATGGCCACATAAATTTTTTTGCAGTTGCGATAGTGATCCATATTTTCGGTTCCAGCACCTCTTGCTACATTGCCTACTGCGTTCGCCATGGGACGAGCATCGACAATCAAATTAGCTGCTGTGGATCCATACACTGTTTCTCCGTTGGGTCCTGTAGGCACATTGGAGGAGAATACTGCCTCTATCAATTTCTCGTCTTGAATCGATCTCGCTTGTTTGAAGCCAACCAGAGGCTGGCTACTTCTTGTTATGGTCGCCTATCGACAAGTCAGTACCTCTCGCGGTTGACTGCAACGTGTCTAAACTTACAGAATTATGCCAGTGCATATAAGACAGTGCAGGGATTCTGGCTTTACTACGGTACTTTGCTGCATAATTCAACGTATTGTCACTAATTTTGGATGGTACTACCAAGGTACGAGGGTATGTAGGCGAATACTACACGGAGCATGAATAACGAGTCTCCCGATAGCATGCCACACTTACCTTGTAGTCTCTATTCACGAGTGTAAACCGCCATGTATCCGTGCTGACATCCACACCCATGCGCTCGTATTCCTTGAGGGGGTCGTATATATTCCAGCCGTTACTGGCAGTAAATGGCGTCCGTGGTTGATATGCATACGCATAAAGCTGCTCTATAGAGGCTATATTCCCATTTTACTCTTAATTATATCACATCAGACAGCTCCTGCTCGCTTATCTCACTTACTAACACATGCCAATTTCTGGATACTGTCAAATACATCTTGCGCTTCCCCATCCTTCAAAAGAGAGAGAGTGATAATCATGAAATCTCGACATTTAATATACAGTGGGTGGCGCCCTGATTGGAGTGAGGGCGGCTGTCTCTCCACAGTGTGTATAATGGGGTAGGGTATCTATCAAGCAGTATGAGTAAACTACTACAGAATTCGGCTTTTGAGTCCTACCCATAGCTCTTCTTCATTATAACTGAATATCAGGTGATGTACAGTCAGGTGTAGAGTACCCACAACAGTTTCCTGACCTCTATCAAGTTGAACATCCTTTACCTTTTTGTATGTCATAGGCTTTTAGCAACTCATTTCAATATCTTTAATCACTGTTATCAGTCTAACCTGCGTGATCTTTAATAGATCAATACGACTAGGCTGTAGGTTTGCTTGTGGTTGAAACAGCGTGGGCAACGAGACACGGGCAAGGTTGAAAATTGTGAAAAAAAATTAGGTGGGATGAATGGATAAACAGAGTTTGAGAGGATACAAGTAATTTATACTATAAATTACTGGTAAGATGATGGTTCACTAGAAGAGGTGAGAGAAAGAGTGTGAAAAGAGGAAAAGAGAGGAAAAAGAGAAAGCAAGGAAGCCCCCATTTAGTACTCAGAAATACTTGCTGTCGCAGACAGCCCCTTCCAAGTCTAAAGAGGTTGTTGCTATTCTAGCACGTGGGTTGATCATCATTGTATTCAGAATATCGTTTGTGTGCATCATTGGGGATGGAATCCATGATGGGAACGAAAGTATTATGCTGAGGGATGTTGCAATTTGACGTAGCGACAAGAAGCATTTGCTTGTCATCTCGTCATATTGATGAGGAGTTCATGGAAACTGGTTTTACTACCCATAATAAAGGACCGCTTTTCATCCAAGTGTTCTCACCAGCATGTGTCTTTAAGTTTTAATAGCCTGCAAGGGTATCCAACATGAAGTAATGTCTATTTGAAGCACCTGTTCGATTTAAAGAAGCTTCTACATTTGCCCAGGGATTCTTCATTATGTGATACGAGCCTTTCACCACTTGGGGTAGTTTCCACCGAAGCGAAGCGTAGGTCAGGAACCAACCTTCGTTCAGGCGGCTCGAGCTGCCGCAAGCCTTTGGATTATATCACGAAATCGACAATAGCTAAAATCTTCGGATGTCTCTTTTATGTATTAGTACTTTTTGATTCGCAATACCCTGTTTAATAACTTTTAAAGCGTCAATCGTCTTCATGAAGCCGTATTTTGCGGCCAAAATAGTTCAAAGTCCGAAATATTTTCTGTTTCAATTCGTTGATTCAGGTAAAAAATCGATCTGTTTAATCTATCTTGCATATTCTGACTGTATGAAGAGCGATGCTAATCCAAAATTCTCTTAAGCTCCCTTAGGGTGCTTTTTAAGGCGCATCCAATGGTTCAAAGAAAAACAGGTGTTCTAAATAAGCTTATTGAGCAATTTCAAAAAATACAAAATGTGGTTTTTGGCCAAAATGTCTACTTTTTACATATAAAGGTCTCATAAACAAAGTTTCAGGGGCTGCTTTGGATCAAAAAGAAACTTTTTGATTTAATGTATACCTTAGTAGAAGTCTTCATTTTTGGGTTCGAAAACATGATTGTTTGATTTTGGATGAAAAGTATGAGGGGTACCTCATGCTTTTTGGGCAATTTTTGATCATGTTCTTTTTGTCCTCAAAAAGTTGAGCAAAGGTGTCAGAGAGTTAGTGCTAGATAAGAGCAATTGTTTGAAACTATTCTGAAGGTTTAAAACAGCTTTTAGCAGGAGGAATCAGGTCTCAAGTGTATCCAGATTTTGCTGTATCTTGCAGTTGGGGGGAAGGGTAAAACAACATCATCTGTAGCCTCTTGTTCGGTATAGCCATCAGCAACTTTAGCTTCAACTGCATTAGCAGTACCTTTGTCATCGGCTTTGTTATTAACGATATCACCTTCGTTTTCGTCCTCGAAGGAGATATTTGTAGCAGTATTGAGTGGCATATTTACATGGTCGAGTACTTTTATTACTGTCTAGATCGCTACCGTTGACTGAATCGTCGAGGGTCTGGATTTTCGTTTGAAGAAAGCGGTGAAGACATTATGACCAGTAAGCTACTCAAGGGTTCCCTCCTACGTGTTTTGATACAATCACTATCACGTATATGGGGCGAACGCAAGACAAAGGCTTATAACTTCGGTTCCCAATTAGGGCTGCCAAAGTGATAATTTTTATAATATGATCATTATTCCAAGTGCGATTAATTTTTAAATATATTCGACTGGCCGCTTTGGCTACTTTCTTCCTCTTTTTACTTACCATTATTCAAGACTGAACGTCGACACACAAGAGAAGCAAGAGATGCAATTATAGAATGGACGCACTCTTTTCACGGTTGACATTTAACAAGCTTTGTATAGCAGCATTCGCACTTCGAGTTGTGTTGTTGCTCTATGGAGAGTACCAAGACGCTTATTTTACTGTCAAGTACACAGACATCGACTATGTGGTATTCACAGATGCCGCACGCTACATTACAGAAGGAAAATCACCTTATTTACGAGAAACCTATCGATATACACCTCTACTAGCCATGGTACTAACCCCCAACATCTTTTGGTTTCGATCATTCGGCAAGTGTCTCTTTGCAAGCGCAGATTTGCTATGTGGCTACTTGATTCATCGCATATTGGTCTTGCGCGGTATGCCGTCCAAGAGCGCATTGAAGTTTGATGCACTCTGGCTGTTGAATCCTATGGTGGCGAATATCTCTACACGCGGAAACGCAGAATCGCTGCTGGGTGTCATGGTGTTGGGCACATTCTACTTGGTGCTGAACAAAAGATACTTTTATTCAGCTTGCATTGTGTTTGGACTCTCAGTGCACTTTAAGATTTATCCTGTCATCTACGCTATACCCTTACTAATGCTTTTGGATGATCATTATGGAAACCCTTTTCAGCAATCCAGTTTCTTGGCCAAGTTGCAGCATGTCAGATTTCGAATTATACATGAGTTGGATCAGCAATTAGCAGAGGAGGACAGCGTTGCAACCAAAATTATGAGAGGCATCATTGTGTTTGTGTCGCCTGTGCGCGTTCTCTTTGGTTTTATCAGTGCCTTTGTCTTCTTTGCACTGACAGCTTCCTTGTATCAGCAGTAAGTTGAACCAGCGTTAGGAAGGGTCTTTACTGACAGCACTACGTATAGATATGGAGACGAATTCATGCAACACACTTATCTGTACCATATAACAAGAGAGGATCATCGTCATAATTTCAGCATTTGGTTCTATCAAATGTACCTCGGCATCGACAACACAAGTCTATGGATGGGATTAGTGGCATTTGTGCCTCAACTAGCACTGGTAACAGTCATTGGCATCGCATTTGGAAAGGATCTGTTTTTCGCAGCTTTTGTACAAACATTTATCTTTGTCACTTTCAACAAGGTCATCACATCTCAGGTATGTTTCGATAGATTCTTTGATGACAGAAAGCTGATGGTGCGAATCTTAGTATTTCATGTGGTACATTTGTTTGTTTCCACTGATCTTGCCTTCTTCAAAGATCAAGTTTAGATGGAAGGGATTGCTGCTCTTGCTTGCTTGGGTAGCAGGACAGGTATGTCATGGTGAGAAGCAGGAATAGCGACACTGTCTAATATGGGGAAATATGCAGGGTCTTTGGTTGAATTTTGCATATCAATTGGAGTTTCTTGGCCAGAACACCTTTTTGCAACTGTGGATCGCAGGTGTCACATTTTTCATTGTGAATTGCTGGATTGTAGTTGAATTGATATTGAATCACCAATACGAGCCCATCTATGGCAGCAGTGGTCGTATTCGATGGGTGTGGGGAAATGGAGATCCAGGATCAAAGCGTTCCTTGTAGAACAGCTACTCTTTTGATTTTGAAGAGATGTGCAATGTCAATGCAAGATATCCATCACGACAACTTAAGTTGATAATAGCAAATAAAGGACCCAACTACCTGGTTGATACACTATGAAAATATAGCATTAGGTCTTACATTGCTTGTCGTTGACCTAATACACAATTTGGTTCATTTGAAGTATCTACAAAAACAGATTCTATGTTCTGATGGTTGAGGGGTGTTTAATAATCAAGCAAATGACATTCCTTCAGCCATTTCTACAATAAGTGAGATGTGGCATTGGCTGGGAACTCTCGCCCAAGAGCTCTTCTCAGGGCAGGACAATTGCCATGACATTTACCACATCTACGACAAGAAAATCAAGATACTGATTCATGCATTGATAAGCCAATAACGTGTTGCTGAAGAGTTTCAGTTCCCAACATCTCATTATGCCTCAACCCATTGACAGGCGGCCCTCATTGGTGCCCTAGCAGAGCATCAGCTTATCCGGAGTGCTGAAGACGAAATCTGGTGGAAATCTATTAGGCCAAAACTGTTTATCCATCTTTTGTTTTAGCAGTGGGTGTGTATCCAAAACGAGTCATCAGAGTTTAAGCGAATAAAATACAGGCAGAGACTAGAAAATTTTACAAACTCTTAAATTGCAGTTTTGATTTCCTCCCTTTCTTTATCCACTTTTTCCCATTAAATCATCTAAAATGTCACAAGCATCTGGTCCTGTTGCCAACAAATTCGTTCAAAAGCTCGCTTCCAAAGAATTCAGGAACTACTTGATGAGGTAAACATTGGCAAAACTGCAACATCAGAATATGCTGGAATACTGACTTCATTTTTGATAGTACCGTATGTATTTCAGAATTGTTTACGTGTTTATTAGAGTCTTAATATGTCCTCTATATACAGCATTTCTGGGGACCTGTTGTTAATTGGGGTATTCCTATCGCTGCCATTGCTGATACTCAAAAGGATCCCAGTTTGATTTCTGGAAACATGACTTTGGGTAAGTTGTGGTGCTGACATTTTGCATATACACATGTGTATTGAGATAACATTTGGCATTGCAGCTTTATGTATCTATTCCGGTCTCTTTATGCGTTTCGCTTTAGCTGTTAGGCCTGTCAACTACTTATTGTTTGCTTGTCATGCTACAAACGAAGTTGCTCAATTAACACAAGGTTATCGTTTCCTTCAATACAACAAGTAAGTAGTGTGATATTTTGTTGGGTTGTCCGTTCGTCTCGTGTGTGGGGCAAAGATGCCGGGGTTTTATTTACTCACGATAAACTTGTTCTATTGTACTAGATTTGGTGGTAAAGAGAAGGTAGAGGCCGAGAAGGTGGTCAAGCAACAAGAATAAATTATAAAAATGTCAATAAAAGAGAAAAAGAAACATTGTATTTTATCTTGTACACTATTCAAAACTTTTAGATTTCCAGTGTTGTTCTTGCATTGATGCCAATCGTTTCAATCGCCTGAGAAAATGCTTTGCTGCTGATGGATTTCTGTGAATCTACATTGTAGAATGGATTGCAGACATTGGAGACATAGGCTGCATGTATCTTGCGGAAGAGCTATTGGATGCAAAAAGTCTTAATGTCGAATGGTTACCAGATTGCAATTAAAATTTACCGCTTTCATATCAGCATCTCGAATGATGCCATCAGTTACTGATACCACTACAACTAATTTGACCCGGGTATTGGTGATGTATCCGTATCTAGTGACATGGTTTACTAATAATGTCGGTCATCGCGATGGAGTAGGTGCTTACACTGCTAAATCTTCCATGGCGTATAGTAGCCCAAGGTACAGGTCGAGATTCTTGGGTCCATTTGATACTACCGTGCTCTCTGTGAGTGGGGTGTGTTGAAGGAATGACTATTAAGAAAATATACCTCGTTCTTCAATGACATCTATCGATGTATGTGCAATGTAATGATATTTTAAATCAGGGTGGGAAGTGCTGAAATTCTTTATGAATAATGGATTGTTCTATTTTACGGATAGCTGTTAAAGCAACCGCACTCGCGCGTAGATTAGGATGTAATATACATACTTGTTTTCCAATCAATGCAATACAGTTGATTTCGCTGCTCATAAGTTGTGTTTATGGTGGTTTGTATGTCTAAAGATAAAGATGATATGATAATTAGAAGACGAGGCAATCCCGATTAAGGTAAAGTCAGCCTACATTTGTTCCCTTGTTTTTCTATTAGGGGGTTCAAACTACAACACACCACCAAAAACACAACCACTACCATAAACTTACACTAACCTACACCTTTTTTTAATTTTTCACTCTCATTTTCGCACTAAATTTGAAACTGTCCTTCGAACATGAACGTCGACGCTTGTATTGAATCAATAAAAGAGTGCAAGTATCTGCCTGAAAGTGATATGCGACAGTTATGTTACAAGGTATAACTACACAATTCCTTAAAAAATCCCTATTTTAACATGTTGCTTTGTATAACCGACTAGTTGAAGGAGATATTAGCTGAAGAGTCTACAGTTGTGCCTGTAAACGCACCAGTGACACTGTGTGGTGATATCCATGGACAGTTTTATGATCTTGTCAAAATTTTTGAAGTGGGAGGCGATCTTCCAAACACATCGTATATATTCATGGTAACAAACACCCAAACATGTATCGATACAATGGATCACTGACCAAGACTTTCCAACGCAGGGCGACTTTGTGGATCGAGGAAGATACTCACTAGAAACATTGACACTGCTATTGCTGTACAAACTCAAGTAGAGTATATACGCTCATAACTGGTTCATTTGCATGATTGTTTATCCTAACTGAGTAAAAAATAGATATCCCGATCGTATTACACTTACCAGAGGAAATCACGAAAGCCGCAATGTCACTCGAGTGTATGGATTCTATGGCAAGTATATAGGCGTTGATTTTATGCTGATGAAATGGGTGACTTATCGGCTGCTATGGCGTAGATGAGTGTCTGGCAAAATATCAAAATTCAAGAGTTTGGGAATGGTGCTGCACCGTCTTTGACTATCTGCCTCTGGCAGCTGTAAGTTGTATAAAAAATGTCAGTGGTTAGAGTGCGTGAATTAAGCTCATGGTGTTAGGTAATTGATGGATCTGTATTCTGTGTGCATGGCGGTCTATCACCCGAGTTACCTTCTATTGATTCGATTCGGTAAACATGGTAGATAACCGAGCAAAATGAGCTACTGACATGATCTCATAGCACATTATTCCGTATGCAAGAGCTACCGCAGAGTGGAGGGCATTGTGGTAAGATTTAATACAAATGATGGAGATGGGAAGGCCCAGACTGAAGTGGTGAACTGTAGATTTACTATGGTCTGATCCTGAGACGCAAGTAGACGCATGGGCAATCAGTCCTCGAGGCGGAGGCTATTTATTTGGACCGTTGCCTACAACAGCAGTAAGGAGATGACAAGCCATAGACGACACTCAGTTACTAATCATCATTTGAGCAGTTTTGTCACAACAATGGTATAGATCTGATTGTTAGAAGCCATCAATTAGTAGATGAAGGATACAACTATCCGTTTGATGAAGGAAATCTCGTGACATTATGGTCGGCACCAAATTACTGTTATCGCTGTGGTAACAAAGCCGCCATTCTAAAGATACCGGAAGAAGACAGGCCGATTGTATCCACAGATTATACGATATTTTTAGAGAATGATATTCAGGGAGACACCAACAGCAATGGCGGTGCTGGACAAGGTCCTGGTAGCCAATACTTTTTATAAGCATCCCCTCTCCAAGGCCACAATTATATATTTTTTTGTAACAACATGAAACCAACCTATTATTATATATAAAGCATGGATTTATTCTGATATCAAGTGTATCATAGAATACAACATTTTTTCTTTTTTCTTAAAGTTGGAGGCGATTCTAATGCAGCCACAATAGCTTCATCAAACTGTATGATGTATTGATTATGCTCAGATTATCTTCAGGATGCGAAATCAAGACATATACTAGACTTTTGGTTATCATGATTAATCATGGATGTCAATGTTGTTTGATCGATGCTCTGTATTTATTGTTTCTTATACTGGACATCAAGGCCAATGCCACTAGGAAGTAACATCTCTGATATCTACTCCATCGTGTGAAAAGGTAAGGCTGTAATTATCGGTTCCATCAGATGGAGCATACTTCTTTGATTTCTCAATCACATCATCACCATCAAGCTTAGAAATACGAGCTTTTGTAAAGATGTGAAGCAGTTTTTCACATATACGATAAATATAGTTGTATGAGGCATAATAGTTCTTTGAGTTGAATCCTTGCTCTGTTCAATATGTTTCTACAATGGTAGGCTGGAATGAAAACATTCTGGTGATGCTAATGTTTCGTTCCTTGCGCATCAATGATGTATCAAGTCGAGCGAGTACATTAAACAGAGGTTTTGGTTCGCCTTTGCCCCACTCGTACCAGTGCAAGCTTTTTCGACTGTTGATTGAAGTCAAACCGATTGTAATATGCATGCACACTGTCCATCTTATTGTCTTGCACTTAAATCAATGTCATGCAATCATGCCTGCTATCCCTTTCAGCACTAACAAAAGCGCATTAGAGTTTTAGTTAAATCTAATAGATACTCATTCACCATTGCATGCCGCACAAGATCTTGAGTAACAAACTATGATAGCGTTGTATAGATAATCCTGGTTCCATGCTTGAGCATTGCACAATGTCGATTATTTACTACGTTAAGCCATCTCCAGTGCTTTCCTTTTAACATGATACAAGATGATTGCTTGTATTTCAGACAAACCAACCAGCATCAAATTGAAAAATGTCATGTGGCTTCCTCCGTTTAGCACACACGAAAACGGAGGAGATGGATCACAAAAGAGAGCTCAGAGTGATACAAAATCAATTTCGAATTTTTTTATTAAAATCGTCTTGAGAGTGTCTAAGAATGGGAACATTTAATTTACATGATGTTTTTCAAATCATAGCACTGGAGAGTAACAACAAGAGAAGCCTCATGTCTGTGCCAAGATGTTTTCATGATATAGCAACATGGTTGTAGTCTTTTTTGTTGTATCACATTGTTGGAGCAGACACGTATTGCAGTGATTTAAGGTTTACACAACAAGCTCTCCGAAGATTTTTTTTTTTTCATTTTCGGTTGGGTCATCCTATGGAATCAGATGTGTATATAGGGGAAAGACAGTGAGTGTGAGCGAGAGCAGTTTTTTTACTCACACAAAAACCCGCTCTAAATTATATATTGCGTTTTTTTTCCTTTTCTTCATCTTGTTTCAAGTTGCAATAGAATATCAAAATAATGAGCAGAGACGAAGAATATGATTATCTTTTCAAGGGTAAATAGCAACCGTCTATATTTTATCAGCTCTTTGTCTGATGAAAATCTAACATTTTGCGCATTTTTGATTAGTTGTCCTTATTGGAGATTCAGGTGCGTAGTTGGATTCAACGCAGAGAGAGAGAGAGCGAGATGTTTATAGGTATATGCTATTAGGTGTTGGTAAAACCAATCTTTTGAGTCGTTTCACTCGTAACGAGTTCAACTTGGAGTCAAAGAGTACTATTGGTGTAGAGTTTGCTACAAGAAGCATCCAGGTTGATAACAAGGTCATCAAGGCTCAAATCTGGGATACAGGTTCGTTATTTGTAGAGAGAGTCTGTATGTGCGATCTTTTGCCTATTAACAATGAGATGTATAGCTGGTCAAGAGAGATATCGTGCCATCACTAGTGCGTAAGTGGTGTTGATATAAATGATTGGGTAAACAAAGAGCTCACGATCATGTTTTTACTATAGTTACTATCGCGGTGCAGTTGGTGCATTGTTAGTGTATGACATCTCCAAGCATTCTACCTATGAAAGTGTCGATCGTTGGTTGAAGGAATTACGTGATCATGCCGACTCCAACATTGTTATCATGCTTGTTGGTAACAAGAGTGATTTAAGACATTTGAGAGCTGTACCTACAGAGGAAGCTAAACAATTTGCATGTATGTTTGTTGTGCATGTATGTGTGTGTTTGTTTCGGTATTTACTAAAATAATCAAAATAGCTGATAATGGACTTTCATTCATCGAGACTTCCGCTTTGGATGCAACAAATGTTGATCAATCCTTCCAACAAATTTTGACAGGTAAGGACACAAATCCAGGGCTTTTTGCCCCCCCCCCCTTTTTTTTTTCGTCCTAA
>DF836495.1:10148-23987 GCA_000950595.1 Mucor ambiguus
AGTTAGAATAAACAGGAAATGGAATTGAATGGGCCTTGGTTTACCGATAAAAAGACGAGTCGCATCGTGTTGTTTAAAGGCGTCAATTTGAGCGGCGGCGCTAAATTGCCAGTTGGCATGCCTTCCCATCAACGTCATGGCTATTGGGTGGATTACGACCGCAAAGTGAGTTTTGTGGGAAGGCCGTTCCCATTAGATGAAGCAGATGAGCATCTGCAGCGATTAGTGAGCCTTGGATTCAATTTACTACGCTTTGTCGTTACCTGGGAAGCTATTGAACATGAAGGACCGTACGTAGTCAGTTATGCATATGCACTTTGGATGCGCTACTCAACTAATGGACTTTGTGTAGTGGCATCTACGACCAAGACTACATTGATTACTTGATGGCATTGCTCAAAAGGTGCCAGCATTATGGACTACAGGCCTTTATTGATCCTCACCAAGACAGCGCAAGTATTGTTACAGTGGTTCTGTAAAGACAATTACTAATTGCCGTCTCTCTCTATAGTGGTCTAGACACTGTGGCGGTTCAGGTCATCCTGGCTGGACACTGACACTTGCTGGCTTGAACCCACTGAACTTTCCCGATACAAATGCAGCGATTGTACACAACCTATATCCTGATCCAAGAGAATACCCCAAGATGATTTGGAATACAAACTATGCAAAATTAGCAGCCGCCACCTTGTTCACACTGTTCTTTGCAGGAAAGACATTTGCACCCAAGTGCATTGTCAATGGAGTTCATGTGCAAGACTATCTGCAATCCCACTACATTAACAGTCTACAGCAGATAGCCAAAGCCATCCACGCCAACGGACTCGAGAATACAGTCGTTATTGGCTACGATACGATGAATGAGCCTGGTCAAGGGTATCTGCCAATCCCACGTCTGGACCAACTGTCCAAGGAAGACACCGACTTCAAGATGGGCCTCACACCGACAGCTTATCAAGGTATGCTGTTAGGCTCAGGTATCCCTACCAAGGTGGAGAGCTGGGAGTTTAAATGGAATGGTCCCAAAAAGACCAGAGAGGAACTGGTGAATCCAGGTAACGTGGTTGCTTGGCTGACTGATGATGAACTCAAAGAAGCGTGTGATGTCTTTGGATGGGAAAGAGATCCTGCTTGGACAGCGGGCTGTATCTGGGCCCTCCATGGTGTTTGGGACAAGACAACGCACCAACTGTTGAAGCCTGACTACTTTGCCACACACCCTGTTACTGGAAAACCTACAGTGTATATTGACTACTGGTTGGAGCATGTGCACCACTATGCATCTGCGCTTCGTGCTGTCCATTCTGATGCTATTTTGTTTGTGCAACCTCCTGTATTAGAAGTACCACCCAAAATGCCCTCCACACTTGAACGCATTGTCTATGCACCTCATTGGTACGATGGACTCACCTTGGTCAAGAAGAAATGGTGCAATTATAACGTAGACTTTATCAACTTGAACCGTGGTAAATATGGCACTGGTCCTTTGCGTTTCTTGCGCGCATTACGCGTAGGCGAAAAGGCCATTCGACAATGCTTTGTAGATCAACTGAAAACCATACAAACGGAAGGCCTAAAAAATGTTGGAAACTATCCTTGTATCTTGGGTGAAATTGGCATTCCTTACGATCTGGAAGTGTCAGATGCATCCAGCACAAGCAGCGTGGCATATTGGTGGAACTGGTGCTTATCCTTCTTTACCCAGACGAGTCGAGTTGCAGAAACCTCGATCAACAGCTCCAACTCTCCACAGAACAGAGCCTTGGATGCAAACTTTAATGCTTTGGAAAAGAATTTGCTCAACTACACACTTTGGAACTACATGTCTGACAACAGCCAAGTATGGGGCGATGAGTGGAACGGTGAAGATCTCAGTATTTTCCAAGCACCAGCCAATACATCGCTTAAGAATCCAGCGTACAGCGACGATCTGGAAGCTGTGATTACCAGCGGCTCTATAGCAGAGTCGTCAAGTTCCTCAAATACCGTTGTTGCTATGCCCAACAGTCCAGCCAAAAAGATGCCCTGGAATGCTACTGATGATTACATGGATCGCATGACGAATGCTAGCACAGACTCGCTGCAAGGCCTACTTCAGCAAACGCAACAGCAAACCAATGTTCGCAATGTCATTAGCCTGCATCGACCTCATCCAATGCTGACAGCGGGTATTCCTACAGGCATCAACTTTATCTCACCCACTGAAAGCGCATCAGCCATCTTTGAGTACACAATGCACTATCAGCCTCAGTGTGATGGTCCCACGGAAATTTACGTTCCCAGTTGCTACTTTCCATTGCCAGCTGAAAATACAAAGGTCTCTGTCACTGTTGGCACCTGGAAAGCACAAACAACTCACAACGCTTACTGGACGCTACTATGGACCATTGAAGAGGGGGATGCTATTCCTAACGCTACATTGAAAATAGAAGGTGTTTCTATCGTTTGATACAAATATTTATTTTTAAAAAAGGGCATTCAAGAAAATAAAGGAAAATCAGAGAAATCAAAATCATCCTCGTCATTGTTATCATTGTTGAAACTGCTATTACTAGGTGATAAAAGAGGAGAGGCAGGAGGAGAAGCTAAATAGTTACTTGCGGGTGTAGAGATAAAGTCATCAAATTCATCAAAGATTTCACTATCTTCTAGAATAGATGCGTTATTTAATGATGTAATAGACGAGGAGGAAGCAGCAGCAAAGGATAACGATGGCGATGATGCTAAAGAAGAGGAAGAGGACGATGGAGAGGCGGATGAGAGACATGGAATAGGACCGAATAGAGGACCATCTTGAATGGTGTCATTGTTGTTATTGTTATTGTTTAAAGTAGTTGAGTAGGGTTGGTAACGTCTGGACATACGTTGATGAAGGGCGCGATGCAATTTTAGACCGTCAGAGGATCGTTGTCGTCCATTAAACAACAAGCTATCTGAGGGTTGAAGTGATTGTTCACCATAGCGAAGAGTGCTTGTTGCGGTTGGTTGATGTGAGTAGTAATTGAGTTCATACTTAAGGTTTTTAGTTGAGGAAACTTGTAACACTTGTTTAGATTGAATGTTCTTTTTGTAAAGGCCCTTTTAATTGTATAAAAGGGTCAACTCTTTTGTAGTTGCTCTTTGTTTCTTTAAAGTGAAGTAAGATTTCACTTGGTAAATAGGTTTGGATACGTTTCTTTTTTCTTGTATGAAAAAAAGAAAGGGAAAAAAAACAAACAGGTTCTTTTTAAATGTAGGAAATGAGAAAAAAAGAACTGAAATGATGAAAAAAGAGGGAAAAAAGAGCTTCTCTCCATGGTCTCCTCATGTATTTCTGTATTGCGTTGCCCCCTCCCCTTCTTGCTAGCTGTTGTGCGGTTGTGTATCAGAATTTTAAAATCCAATTAAATGCTAGCTCTCGAATTGAATGGATAAGGTCCAATCACTCATGAACCGGACTTAAGATGGTACGAGGTAACCATCGTAATTATCATTGGTAAGGTGCAAGTCGCCGAACTGTACCCACACTGGCATTGAGCACATGCTGTACTTGAAAAACTTGATTAGAAGACACGTTACTCAAAAAGTAATAACTACCATATCATCAATGGAAAGCCCGTCAACAGGCTAATAGCTTATATCTAAGGTATGATGTAGCTTTACAAACCCCTGTTTTAGTGTGCCTGGTGGGGAACTTGGCTTTGAGCAGATCAAAGACTGTTGATTTGAGTGCCTTTATCAACACAGATCAGAAAGACTCTTGGTATTATTGGACGCATAATCCAGGAAACGAGATGAGCCGTATCTTTTATTAATATTATGCTGTAGGCTCAAACAAATGACTAATCATTCGATCTACCTTATCTTTATCATAACGG
Organism: Mucor ambiguus; assembly: GCA_000950595.1. Classification (NCBI taxonomy): domain Eukaryota; kingdom Fungi; phylum Mucoromycota; class Mucoromycetes; order Mucorales; family Mucoraceae; genus Mucor; species Mucor ambiguus. The sequence continues at coordinate 14,006 of DF836495.1, forward strand.
ATATATTTAGCAGGATTCTTGGTGAAATCCGTATTTTGGTATTTATCCAAGAATCGACCATACATGGGCACCAGTACGTTCTTGACATCACGGATAACTTGGTTTCTCAACTCTGTGTCTGGAATAGCGTACGTCTGTTGGGCTCTCGCAATCTCCTCAAATTCGGTGTTGAAGTTCTTGAATCGTTCCTTGATGAGCTGTCTTTCTTGACTTCCCATCGAGTTCTTGATGGCTCCTCCGCGCACATAGGTCACGTCCATCAAATTTTCGACACAAGGCTTCCACGATTCTTGGTACGCATCCAATTGCTTTTTGACAAGCTTGCCAAACTTCATTTCGGATCCGTCGTCAAAGATGGCATTTAATGGTGGAGAGCGGATCTGTCTCAAAATATGGTTGTAGTTGTTGAGCAAAAACAAGGTGGCCAGTGTCTGCTTCTTGTAGCCTCTAGACTTGAGTTGCAGTGCCACTGTCATTTGGTCTAATGCATCCACAAAGAACTTTTGAAGTAGGGCTGCACCGATAGCGGACTCACCCTGCTGCATGCGAGAGGTGTCATTCATAATCTGAGGCGATGGCATGTTGTTCCAGCCACCATCACCTATCAGTACCAACAATGGCTCCACTGTATCTCGCCAAATGTACAGTCTCTTGAAATAGTTGAGCGTCTAGTAGCAATTAATTAATGGCTTGACCCGAACAGTGCTTGTATATATACTTTACATTACTGGTCATCTCATGCACAGTACCATCACTACTGAGGTTGATGGGCTGACTCACTTCCTTTCTACCTCTCACATCTTCCATAAACTCATAAAAGTTGCGAAGCACCGTCAGTTTGAACGAGTTCATCATGTCCTGGATATCATGCAGCGACACTACATGAGACAATGCCTCCACGTACGATATGCACTCGCGATCAAACTTTTCAATGATATCAAATACAAAGGTTGTTTCGGTATAATTGAGTCTTTTGGCTACTGCGTTGAGTTGTTTGCCAGCTGCAACGTACTCCACTGTGGCAGGCACAATCGTTCCCTTGAGTGCAGCAGCTCTTCGTTGCTCGTTACCCATGATTTGTTGAGCAAACTTGTATTCTGATTCCAGCATTTTCGTATAGCATTCAGTGTACTTGAGAAACTCGCTGGATCCTCTTTCATACGAGCTGCCTTGGTGTTTTTCGGAGAGCTGCACTGATTGAGATAGTGGGTGCAGCGAACGCTGTAAGAAGGATGACCGGATGTCGATGTATGGTTTTGTGAAATCGACTGAATAGCCAATCTCTTTTTCAGACGATGAGATGTAGGTGGATAGTTGCGAGAGCTGCTTCATGGAAGCGGTGGTCATCATTTCACTGTCTATCATGCAAATATGAATGAATACGGCTGATCTGTATTCACATGGAGTGGCTGTCACCTACTTGAATTGAGCATGGTATTGACATCTACCGGATTACTGACTGCAGACAGCCATTTTCTGAACAAAGTCTCGAGATGAAGCATGCCTGCTTTCAGGAGTTGTTTCTGTAGACACACACATTTAGATGCTGCAGTGTGTTGTAGATACCATTCATATTACCATCTGATACGTTGTTTTTTCGCAAGACCGAAGCTGACTCTTTTCAATAGCATCTACACCGTCCTTTAGTCTGCCCATTGCTTTCAAGTACGGCAGGACATTGTTTTCGTCAGGACTATACATGTAAAATCAGCTGCTGTGTAATTTCGTGTGCTCTGCTGTTGCGTATGCATACCCTTTTAAAATGTAAGCTTCTTCTTTGCTAGGCATGTTGAGACAGTCCACAATGTTTTCCGTTTCCTTCAGAGTGGCGTCGATATCTATCAATTAGCAAATTAGATCATGCTGAGACGTTGTTGTGGCTACTGTGTATTACTGTTGGCTAACTTTGTCAAGTTTTGTGTTGATTTATGGATGGGCAAAATGGAGGCTTCCAGTTTGAGTAATCTACCGTCAAACGAGTCTAGAATGTTCACCTATTATAGGTTCGTTTTGGTGCGTCAATGCTCAATGAGTAGGCGGTGTACTTACGAGTTTATCAGAGAGGCCATTCATTCGGCCCAACTGCTTTTGAAGAGCATCTAAATCAGCTGTATCTTCATCGAGTTTGCCATTAGTAGCAATTTGGCTGTATGTCTACGTTTAGCCATAAGCAATCACCAAGACGGCACGACACACTACTTGCCTTGGCATGTTGTCAAGATGTTCTTGTGGAAGAAAGAGGTGCAAGCAGCAGAGGGAAAGGGATTCGCAATTTAGTTGTCATGCAACTCCGCATACAAGGCAAAACCCACACGCGGCTCAGATACTCCTACTGTTTACATCTTTCTCTACTCTACTCTGATACCATGGCAACCTTTGAAATAAAATGGGGCGCCAAGAAATTTGATATCGACCTCACTCAAGAAGCATTTGACACCATGACACTATCTGATTTGAAGTCGAAATGTCAGCAACTCACAGAGGTCGAGCCACAGTTCATGAAACTGATTTTCAAAGGAGGTACATACAAACCATCAACATCAGTATTGAACCATGTCAGGTCTCACCTTATACTACACAGCCATATTAAAGGAGGATACACAGCTGATCAAAGATACCAAGATTGGGCAAGGTTCCAAAATCATGTTGATGGGCGGATCAAAGGTTTGTCCAGCAGTGTCAACACAAACAACAACAACAACAACAACAACATCTCATGAAGTATACTGTAGACACACATGTCAGTGGCAAAGACACCTCCCAAGGCAGATGCACCCATCGCAACTCGACTGCAGTGGACTCGCAATTTGCGAGAATCCGTACTGAGGCCTGACATCAAGCGGTACGAGAAGCAAGTGGATGAACATTTAGCACAACCCTCACCCGGGCTTACTCAAACGAATCAATTGATCAATTACGGAAACTACATGCACGAAAAATTGATGCATATTTTACAGCAACTGGACACCATGCCAGAGGTGAATGACAAGGAAAGAACAGAGCGTAAGGAGAATGTCAAAGACACAGAAGCACTGCTAGATTTGATAGAGAGTATAAAGGCCAGATTAACCAACATTACAAAATAAATACATTTTGATAGGTGGCCCTCTAAATACTTGGACCACATAAACATTGGACTTTATTTATAATACAATTTAGTTGAAGAACTTGTCTAAGCTTTCGCCCAAATGAGTCTCGATCTGCGCATTGACTTGTTGAACCAACTTTTCAACACGGACATCATCATCTTCCATGAGTTCAGCAAGGAAAGAGATACTTTCAGCCAAGAAGAGCAACCATTCTTCACCGAGACGAATATAGAATTCTTCAATACACTTTAGTGCAGCCAATCTGATCTCAGGATCATCCTCTCTTGTCTTCAACAACACCTTGTGGTTAAGAGGCTTCCAGAGAGTATCGTTAGAGACAGTGACAGCCATTTGACCCACACAGGGCACAAGATAAGTGTTCATGCGAGTAAGGTAATCAGAGCTGGTGCCCTTGCTGGTGACCAACATTTGATCGGTGACAGGGTCCACAATCTTTTCAAACTTGGTGGCGTTCCAAAGGTTGTCGTTATCAAACAGGAACGACTTGCGAAGAGCTGACATGATATAGTTCCAGAGGGAATCGATAGATTGCTGCTCTTCCTTGTAACGTTCCAAACGCATAATCACGTCGTCGATCAAGTAGCCGAAATAAGGCGTGAAGATGGACTTGAGCTTGTCCAAGAGGGAATCTACCAGCTTGTAAAAGAACAAGACACGCTTGAGGCCATCCTCAGACACAACTGCACCGTCAGTAGCCAGCTCAATGGTAGCCCAGTCAACCACTTTGAGGAACAAGGGCTTGAACAGGGTTTCGTTCAGCTTCATGACCAGATCCAAGAAAGCACCAATGATGGCATCTTCAATGAGATTGATGTCAGACTCATCAAAGTCCTTGCTGTGAGTACGACGAATGTCAAACGCAATCAAAAAGAACTTGAAGAGCTGCTTGTAATGCGAGGTCATGACATCGCGTGTCATGCTACGGATGGCCTGAGAGACGACAGAGCAAAGAGCCAAGGTGGATTTGGTGCCATTCTGAATAGCAGCGTCAAAGAAGGCAAACACGGGTGTCAAAAGAACACGAGGAGCAACACTGGTAGCCAATTGAGACAAGACAGCGGTTGTTTTCGCTTCAATCATTGCCTTTTGAGAGTGAGCAGCATCATAGGTATAGATGGAGGGGTTCAAGAGACCCTTCAACATCTTGGTGATGTAAGGACTGACAAAGTGAGGCAAGACACTAACAATGGCTTCCAGTGTACTGACAACGCCCAATTGCAAGAGCATGTTGGGAGACTCAGCAGTGACAGTGTTGTCCAAAATGTCAGTGATAAGAGGCATAAACTTGGGAAGATGAGGTACAGCACGAGGGCCAATCTCTTGACAGATGACAGTAAGACAGACCAAGCTAGAGATTTGCAATTGGGCATTGCCTGATTGAAGACTGTCCTCACCAATGATGACAGGAATAGCTTCAGCAAATTGGCCGGGATAGAGACTGCCGAGAATCTTGGCGAGAGACGCAATGCACAACAGAGCAGATTGCTTGTTGACAGCGCTGTCTTCTTGGCTGGACAAACTGGCGGACTCCTTTTGAATGACTTGAGCCAAGCTGTTGATCATCTTGACCAAAACGTCCTCGGAGCCTTCGGGAGCATGGCCGTCGAACGAAACAATCTTTTCGTTAAAGATGTTCATGGCCTTGCGACGAATAGCAGAGTCATTGTGTTGGATCAGTTCAGAGATCACATTGACAAATGCATCCAAGGGCAAGAGAGCATTGACCTTGTCCAGGACGTCATAGACCACCTTCAAGATGGCTCTCCAGAACTTGGCAATACCAGGCACGGCGTCCTTGGAAACAGAGTAGGTATCGCGGAATTCAGTAAAGTAGGTGACAATCTTGAGGATGATCTCCACAGCTTGCAGGTAGTAGGGCTGCATGCGTTGGGTAAAGACGTCAGAGGCATTGCCTTGGGTCATGACCTTGTTTAGGAATCCCTTGGAAGACAGCAATTGACCGACAAAGTTGAGTGTGGCAAGCTTGTATTGACGCAGTTGCTTGGCATTGTGCTCAGAGACATTGAACAGGTGGGCGTCCTTTTCATTACTCATTGCGACATCCTCGGGCTTTTCGTTGGGCAAAGCCAGGAGGCCGTTCAAGAGAGCCAAGATGGCCTTCATTTGAGTTTCAGGGCCAAAGTGTTGGCTGATGACCAAACTGAATTCTGTCAAGGACTCAGCTTCAGAGCGGGCACCCTTGGCCAGTCTTTCAGTGAACTTCTCCAACAGCAAGGAGATAATGGCGTAGAGGAACTCGTCTTCACCCAATGTGTGAATGAGGACAGTGAAGAGACGCAAACGTCTATGCTTGGGAATATGGAACAGGGCGTCCACAAACACCTTGATGATGGGCTTGACTTCGAGCACAAGAGCAGCTTCATCATCGTTGTTGGACTTTCTGCTAGACACGACGAGAGGAGGCAGGATCTTTTCCAGCGTTTGTTGAATGACTTGGAAACTGTAATTGTCGTCTTGGCGAAGCACATTGGCACCCATGAAGGTAAAGACAGGCATGATGTTGTGCAAGACCGTCTCTGGGAACATGGAGGCAATGGTGGCCATTAACAAGAGTGCTTGGTTATGGGTTTGAGGGTTGCCAGTGATACGAATGCACTGCACCACGATATCCACACGGAGAGCAGATTCCTCGACGACGGCACCCTTCTCTTCCGCATTGTGGATGATGCGAGTCAGGGCAGACATGAGCAACTGGTTAATGTATTCGAGAGAGACAGGGGCATCACGGAGATCAGCATTGACCATGGCTGTCAAGACTTCAAACAGAGACTTGACGAGGATGTGGTCCTTGGTGATAGACTTGGACTCGATCAACTCGAGGACAGTGACCAGTTCATAAAGATCGACATCAGCACTGTGCTGCACTTCAACAATAGCACGACCACGCTTGGCAGCAGGGGCACCGCCATTGCTGGTAGCAGTAGGTGCACCCATGAGGTTTCTAGCAGTAGACAAGAGCACATCATCAAACATCTTGGCGTCGATATCAATCTTGGACAGCACCATCTTGGAGGCACGCACTTCGTTTTGAACGCCATTGGTAGCAATGTCAATCAAGCAAGTAAAGATAGCTTGTTGGGCAGCAGCATTGGCATTAGCAAAGAAGTCGGCAGTGATTTGTTCCAAAGCGAAATGGCGAGTAGATACTTGCCAGCCATCTTCGTCCGATCCTTGAAGCGTGTCCTTGTTGGCAAGCAGACGGAGGAAGAGGGGCAAGGTTTTATCGCCCTTGCTACCCAGGTTGGCAGCGTTGCAAGGCAAATAGGTGCGGATAAGGTATGATACCAAAGCAGTGGACTTCTTGGTACGCTTCTCGTTCAAGGTCTCTTCCAAAAGAGGAGCTAATAATTGCAGCTTGAGAGGGCTGTCGATGGAATCCAACATGGAAAGCATGCTGATCTTGAGTTCGAGAGTAGGCGCATCCTTGGCGTGGTTGAGCAAGAAAGTGAGTGTGTGGACCTTGCGAGCTTTGTGCTGCTTTTCCTTGGATTGCTCACACAAGTCGATATACTCCTTGAACAAGCGGGTAATGTAGCTGCGATCCTTGCTGATTTCGTCGTGTCTGTACCATAAAAAGTCAACCAAATGAGCCGCCTCGTTGGATTTCATGGGTGTCACAGAAGCTGCTTCGTCGTAAAAGGTGCTGTCGGGGAGGATTGTCAAGTTGGTAGCAGCCTTGACCTTTTGCACTGTCTCGGTGGGGATCTTGGTGTCGTACACCTTGTGGCCGCTGGGAAGACCTTGAGAGAGGTAGATGGAACGAATGTTTTGCAAACAGGCGAGACCTTGAACACGCACCGACTGGTGAACATCGCCCAACGTAGGGAAGAGAGCAGGCACCAAATGTTGGAAATCGACCTTGACGTTCTCGGATGCAATGTAGTGGCCAAGATAGGCAGATGTGATTTGCAGGGCACGGGCACGGACAATGTGGCTATTGTCACTGTTGGACCACACGCTGGTGATGAAACGAAGCAAATCGTCGTTAAATTGGGCCTGAATGAGTTGAGGGATGGTCTTTTCGAAAGCAACAATGGAAGATCCGCTGACAAAGGTCTTGAAGAGCTTGCTGACTAAATCAATGTAAGTAGCATTGGCAGCGTTGTTTCTATACCAGTCGATGGATGGCTCAGGACGATGGATCGAGTGGGTCAAGGTAACCAAGACGAATTGGGCCAATTGAACATAGGTATCAGCAGGCACATCTTCCACGTTTCTCAGTTGCTTGATGATATCCTTGGACGGCAAGCCAGTAGATGTACTCTCATCAAGGAAACCGCTCTTCAATGCAGTAGCATAGAATAAATCCAGCTTACTGTGGACAGCAACCAAAACGGCGTTGAGGGCGCTCAAACCCAAGGCATATTGCTCCTTTTCTTTGGTGACAAGAGAGACAGCTAGAGCAATGACCAGCATACCGAGAATACTCTCGCCCTTGGACTTGCTTTGGACCATCTCAATCCAAAAGGAAGCATACTCTGGCTTCTTGTTTTGCTTGATTAGATCAGCTTGCAGTTTGATGAACTTGGTAGGCACCTGGAAGGTATCTTCAGCCTTGGCAGCCGCTTTGAGATGATCGACCATGGCAGCCAAGACAGGGCTTTGCTTCAAGTGCGTAGATCCCATGCGCTTCAATAAGTTAGTGAGGTTGTTGCTGGATGCAGAAAAGATAAACACAGACAAGATGCGAGCCACCTGGAAGTCTTGCTCGGGGTGTCTCTTGATGAAATCAGACAGTAAGAATTTGAGCACAGAGATAGCATCCTTTGAGTTGAATGCACCACGCTCTTCTAAAAGACGGATCATAGAAGCCAAGATCTTGTCAGCAGAGACATAGTTAAGCAAGTGGTTGGGGACTTCTTCCACGGCATAAGTGAAGAGTGCGTTGAATTTGTCCAAACAGGCAGCCAAAGAGGATTCAAAGATGTCGGGAGTTTGAGACAAAGGATTTGACTTGTCATCAATGATGGAGACCAACTTCTTTAAAGCTAAAAGACGGTTGTTGACAGCAGGACTATTCAAACAAAGATAAAGCGTAGTGTTGGCTTCTTGCACAACTTGGTGCAAAGTGCCCTTGAAAGCAGAAGATGTGAATTCGTACAGCTCCTTGTTGATAGCAGAATTGCTGTCCTTTGTCGCAGCTAATTGAGATTCCAAAACCACATCCAGTTCTTCCACATAACGCTGAGAGATCATGGCCAAGAGGGATTGATACTGAGCGACAAACTCTTGCTTCTTTTCCTGACTACCGCCAGCTAAAGCAACATAGCTATCCAAAACAGATTGGCACAAACGAGAGACATTCTCACTGGAAAGATAGCCCTGCAACACTAAACTCTCCAACAGCTTGTTGCAGTTGGCTTGATGGCTGATATTCTTCAAGAAACAAGCAAAAAAGCGATCTGTAGCGTACTTGTCAGTGATTTCTAATAGGGTTTGCTCGAAGCGACTGTTATTGATCATGTTATTGAGTGCGTTCTTGGAGACGGATTCAAAGCTTTCTTGTGTCTGGCAGAGATGAACGACAGTGAGCAAGCAGTAGGCATAACAGGACTTTTTGTAATGTCTCAGCATGGTGTCGGCGAGTGCTTCTACGCCTTCCTTGCTGAAAGTGGCCTTGGAGGACAGTTGAGAGACAATCATGTATGTGGCTAATTGCAATTCAGGTAACTTTTTGGCCTTTAAGCCGTCGACCAAATGAGGCATGAGGGCGATGGTCATTTCGGCAGTGACGGAGGGTGCGAATTTGATGAAATCTGTCATAAGTGCTGCGTAGAACGAGTAGAGGGTTTGATAAGGCACAAGAGATTGAGTCACCATTTTGCAGATGAAATCAAATACATAACGGTCCTTCATCATCTTTTTGACTAAAAGAGATCTCTCAAGGGGGAGCATGCTCTTCTTGATGGGCTTCAAGAACTCCCAAGGTGACTTTTCACTAAAGTTGTGTGTGTAAGCACTATCTGCATTTATACGTTTAGTCTGTAGCATCTCACGCTTACCCAATGTTGAGGATGGAGATCATCTTGACAAATGACTTGGTTTCGTGGTAAGGCATGATGCATTTGATGATGGATTCTACATTAAAATCTTGGATGCGGAAACGACGGATGAGATATTCCAGCACCTTTCCAGAGGGCTTCAACAAAAAGTAAGGTGAGAGTTGAGAGAGGAAGGCATTGATGCTGTTGTCGAGCTTCTCGTTTTCTTCTTTAGTCTAATTATACAAAGTTGTACAGTTAGTCTACTGCTTAACATGTTGGTTAAGCATCGTCTCGCTTACTTGAAGGATTCTATCCACAGACTTCATGCCTTCGGAGAAGAGTGTCTTTTCGAAAGCAGAGAACTTTTCATCCAGGATCACAAGCTCCATGATACCATTGTAGGCAATGGAGTAGATAGTCTCTAAATCTTGATCTGCAGCTTCACGAGCACTGAAAAGAAAAGAGGCCTTGGTCTTTCTGGATGCCTCACTCACATTGCGCAAGTCGAGGGTACCAATCTTCTTCAACTGCTGTTTCAATGAAGACATTTCGAGTAGTTTTTTCAAAAAAAGATCAAAGCTGAAGGTCAAAACTTTTCTGACATTTTCAAGTAACTATACAATGCAAATCGAGTGAAAAGGAAATACGGTCATAGAGGAAGCCACCTGGCTCTACGCAGACAAAAAAATTTTTCGATCTGTCAAATAAATGGCAGTGCCAAAAACGTAAACCATTTGAATCTTTCTCTTTCTCCCAATCTTTTTTCGAGATCTTTAATAACTAGTCAAAATGGGTCGTATGTATACTTCTGGTAAGGGTATCTCTGGTAGTGCCCTCCCCTACCGTCGCACTCCTGCCTCTTGGGTC
>DF836495.1:26745-39733 GCA_000950595.1 Mucor ambiguus
ATTTTTTTTCTTTCTAATAGTGAGTCTGCCACTGCTTCTGCTATGGTTGCCTAAATGCACTACTTCCCTGTGTGCTTCCTTTCTCCAGAAGGTTCTCGGTTTTCAACTTTCAAGAATGTCTCTCAACTGTATCTTTTTCCGTTAGAAAGTATTCAAGAAAGTTTATCATTAAAACTGTTTTTTTTTGCTTTTGCAAGAAGAGTGGTATCCTGTACTGTGTGTGGAGTGAGGTCTTTTTTGGTTTCTCGAGTGTGATACGTATACTTGCGACTGAATGAGGTGATTCAACTTGTAATCCTGACACGATCGTTTTTGCTCTGATTGATTTATACCGCCTGATGATGACACTGAATTATCATTCATATTACTTGAACACATCGTGAGAGTTGTATTCACACTGGCTGAGGGTTGTATAAATCATAGCAATATGTTTCTGTTGAAAGGATTTAAGTTTATATCATGTGGATGTTGATCTGTAATGGTTCTTCATTTTTTAAAGTTGCAATTATAGTGGTATCTTTCTTCCTTTTTTCTAATAAACATTCGCTTGAAAGCTTTAAATAATCAATTGCTAGTCTATATCTTTGTTGTGTTGATCTTGTCAAAGTCTGTTTCGCTCTCATAGTGGTGGAGGCTTAGTTCGAGTAGTAGCCTTCTCTTTAATTGTAGTGGCTGTCATTCTTTCTCAAAACAGAACGAAGATTGTGAATGTGCTTGTTAGGACGCGAGCGATAATTGCAGAGCTTTCTATTTAAATAGTAATGTTAGTAATGATTTTGTAAAGAGTTGAAGCATTGGTAGCCTTTATGGTTATATTCCATAACTACAGCTACATTAGGCTTTAACCTCAGTTCATACAAGATATAACCAATTTCTTGTAGCTGAAGAGCTCTTTTTGGGCAAAAAGGGCGCTTAGTTGAAAGAGCAACAATAAAAAGTAATCAAGTTAATCTAGAACGCAATACCCTTCTCATTAGCTTTAAAGCATCGTTTGTAGTCGAGAGAGAGGCATCAATCATTTAGTGGTGGGCTAAAATTATTGAAACCCCGTTTGGCATTCTGTTCTGATTTGCTTCTTTTCCACGTTTATGAACTCGATTTGGTCTATTCTGTCAGATTCGACTATGTCGATTGTAAAGATCATGCCATCCCTCCTAATACATTATTAGAGTACTTTTCAAGACGCATCTAATGGCACTAGTTCTATCAAGTGTTTTGAACTAGTTGATTGAGCAATTTATGAAAATACGAAATAAGGTTTTTGGCCAGAATATAGAGGTTTTGCATATGAAGGTCTCACAAATAAAATTTCAGGGCTTTCTTTGGATCAATAGGAACAATTCGATTTGATAAATGCCATAGTAAAAATCTTCGTTTTGGAGGTCAAATACATGATCGTTTGATTTTCGATGAAAACCATGAGGGTTACCTCATGGTTTGGATTCGATTTTTGACGATATTTTTTGGGTCTCAAAAAAGTTGAGCAAAGGCGTCAGGAAGCAAGCGCAAGATCAGAGAAAGGGTTTGGTGTAACTTTGGCAATCTAAAGCAGCTTCTAGCAGGAGAAAACACGGCTCAAATGTACCCAGATTTTGCTGTGTTTTGGGTATTTTTGAGTAGCAAGAGGTTATGTAAATATGCTACCAGCCTGGATATGAACTGATTTCATTATTTTAGGCGCGCAGCATCCTAAAAGAGGCAAATCTACAGTTAAAAGTCGTTTTCACTCAATAATGAAACCTGAAACGTGGGATTCTGGTATACATCAGTGGAATATTTGCAATACTCAGCAACGAGTGATGGGATAGTATGTTATTTGGCCTTTTCTTTATTGGGTTGGGTATGACAAAAGAGTTGAGAGAGGTTGAAGAGTGTAAGGTGTCTTGTGTGTTTTCCAGAGACACATGTTATCATCATAGAGTGATTTGTTTTTTTTGCGATTTTTCAGACATGTTTGTTATAAAGGACATACGCATATAATGAATTGACATGATCAATTTGCTTATTTCTTTCCGTGAACACGTTCAATGAGATGAGGAACCACAGCAGGCTCAGCCAAAGTGGAGATATCACCTAATGAATCTTGTTCGCCATTGACAATCTTGCGAAGGATACGACGCATGATCTTTCCTGAACGAGTCTTGGGAAGATCGTTGACGATATAGATCTTCTTGGGAGTGGCAAACGGACCAATCACCTTTCTAACTTGCAATGCCAATTCCTTGTCGAGGCCCTCAGAGTCTTCAATGTTGGGCTTCAAGGTAGCATAGGCATGAATACATTGACCGGTTAAATCATCTTGACCACCGACAACGGCAGCTTCAGCAACAGAGTGATGTAAAATCAATGCAGATTCGATTTCGGCAGTAGAGAGTCTGTGACCAGACACGTTGATAACATCTAAAGGATTTTGTGTATGAGAAAATAACTCTCCTTTAGTGTCTTGAAATGTGATTTAATTACCATCGACACGACCACGAATCCAAATGTAACCATCCTTGTCTCTGGTAGCGCCATCGCCTATTTTTAGCAAATAAACAAATCAGTCCATTAGGTAATAACAAAAATGGATTATCTAATATTACCAGTAAAGTAATGACCCTTGTAAGGATTCAAATAGGTATCAAGGTATCTGTAGTGGTTGTTGTAGACGGAACGTGCCATGGAAGGCCAGGGTTGCTTGATGGCCAAGACACCAGTAACATCATTACCTTCCAACTCCTTTCCAGTGACAGGATCCAAAATAGCGGGCTGAATGCCAAAGAATGGGAAGGTGGCGGATCCAGGCTTAGTGGCAGTAGCACCAGGCAAAGGAGTAACAATAATGGAGCCGGTTTCTGTTTGCCAGTAGGTATCGACCACAGCACAGCGACCCTTGCCTACTTGCTCATTGTACCATTCCCAAGCCTCAGGGTTGATGGGCTCACCAACAGAGCCAATGACACGAAGAGAAGAAAGGTCGTTTTGTTGAACCCATTTATCGCCCAAACGACGGAGAGCACGAATGGCAGTAGGAGCAGTGTAGAATTGAGTGACCTTATGCTTTTGGACGAGGTTCCAGAAACGAGCAGGGTCAGGGTAAGTAGGAGTACTCTCAAACAAAACTGTAGTGGCACCTAAAGCAAGTGGACCGTAGACAATGTAGGTATGGCCAGTAATCTAACGCGATTATGTAAAACAATTAATAAACACTGCATTTTCTCTCCCCTGGACATCTACAAGCAGCTTACCCATCCGACATCTGCCATACAAGCATGAATATCGCCCTCATGGTAGTCAAATACATATTTAACAGTGGCAGCAGCACCCAAAAGATAACCACCTGTGGTATGCACAACACCCTTGGGTGTGCCAGTGGAGCCTGAGGTATAAAGCAAGAAGAGAGGATCCTCAGCATTCACATTGGTAGGGGCGCAGTAAGGGCGAGCCTTTGCCATTTCGTCGTGCCACCAGAGATCACGGCCAGCGGTAAAGGGGACTTCAGAACCGGTACGACGCAACACCAAGACATGCTCAACAGTGGGAGTTGATTTAAGGGCTTCGTCCACGATGCGCTTGGTAGCAATGTTCTTACCGCCACGACGACCTTCATCAGCGGTCAGGACGACGCGAGCACCTGCATCGTTGATACGGTCACGGAGCGAATCAGAAGAGAAGCCAGCAAAGACGACAGAGTGAACAGCACCGATACGAGCACAAGCCAACATGGCAAACACCGCTTCAGGTACCATTGGCATATAAATGGCAATATTATCACCTTTACGAACGTCCAATGATTTCAATACGTTAGCGACGCGACTCACTTCTTGCAACAATTCGCGATAAGTGATCTTGCGAACGTTTTCAGGCTCATCACCTTCGTGGATAATGGCGATCTATGTAGCAGGGCGTTGAGATCAGCATGCCACTGATATACCACCACCCCTTCTCTATATCCAATTTACCTTGTCTGGAGTTGCTAATGCATGACGATCAACGCAATTAAATGCAACATTGAGTTCACCTTCCAAAAACCAAGCAACATCGCCTTCATTGAAGCCACCACTAGTGACAGTTTCAAACGGCTTTGACCAAGTCAATAACTCGCGAGCGAGCTACGTTTAGCATGCGTGTTAGTGACCACATTTGGATGATGCCTGTCTATATACACATACGTTGCCAAAGAACTTTGTAGGCTCCTTTACAGATTCTTCCCACTTGGCCTTGTATTCATCAAAACTAGAGATAAAGGGCTTTGGGATATCACCACCAGCCAACAAGCGTTCAGGTACAGGGTATAGTTTTTCAGCAGGAGCAGATTCGATGGTCATATTAGAGTTGTTTGTAAGATGAAGAAAAAAGAAGAGAAAAGTGAAAAAAGAAGCAGAGCACAGCTTTGGCTTTTTATAGTGAGTGGCATAAATTCATGTGATCTGTTCATGTATATACAGAAATTGTAATAGATTACCTAAGATTATGTGGAAAGCTTAAATCTCCACACAATCATGGTGTCACGATTTATTTAGGTAATGAGTAGATAATTCACACACATATTTCTTGCAAGCACACACGGCTAATGTGGCACATCAATCCTGAACCTTATAATGAGTTTCCCCACATTTTTGAATCTGAATCAAGAGAAGCAAAGGAATACTTCTATTTCAGATCCATTATTTTCTCATAAGGCAAATTTGTATTTTGAGCAGAAATGGTATAAAATGAGATATTCTGCTTTGGCAAGATAGATGCATGCGCTATTCTAGAAGCCGTATTAGAAGCAGTAACAACAGCATACAAACAAACATGGCTGCTGCTTTTTATAAATAAAAAAAAGGTCATATCCATTCATGTCCTTCAACTAACCCAATCACTGGCAAAATGGAGCGTGGGGATATGAACCTTCTTTAATCCAAGAAAAAAAAAAAAGAAAAAAAAAACTACACACGGCTGGCAAGAGACAAGGAGAGAATACCGATTTGGTCATTGATTACAAGTGGCACAATGCATGGGCAAATACAAGAAACGGCGAAATGCGGGGAAGACATGCAATGAGGTGATCTTTCTTGTACATTTTATTTAATTTGGCCCCAATGGTTCATAGCTCCAAATACGAGCACGATTGTCACCTGAACCAGTAGCAAACATAGGTTTATGACCTGGACTTGTTGCAACAGAGATGACTAAAAATAAAGAGGACACATTAGAGGGCGCACAAATTACCCCACCTTTTTCTCATCTGTTACCTGAATTCTTATGACCTTGAAGCATAAATTGTGTTTGACCTGTGCGAGGATCCCAGAACTGTACACCACGATCCTTTGATCCAGAAACAATCCAATTGCCATCAGGTGTAGTAGCAACAGATAAGACAAAGTCCTATTTTTGTATTAGCCACCTTATCCCAGACGCAATGTTCTCAATTACCTTGTGTCCAGTAAACACTTGAATGCATGCGCTCTTGCTGCGTTCGCTGCCATAGCCTGCTCTCTCACTGGTGCCCAATTGCCACATTCTCAAGGTCTTGTCTAAACTACCGCTGACCAAGGTCTTGCCATCTGGCATGAATGCAACAGAATACACGCTATCTTTATGGCCTTCTAAACGCTCTAAAAGCTGGCCGGTAACAGCGTCCCAAACACGTACGACCTTATCAAGACTACCTGCTGCAACAAGACGACTATCGGGAGAAACAGCAACACTAGTGACACCCAAATCTTGCTGTTCTACATCATTGATGCGAAGCTCATGTATGCAACGGTTTGTTTGCCAGTCCCAAATACGAGCAGTGCGATCACCAGATCCAGAAACTAGGATACGACTATCACGACTGAATTCTAAAGAGTAAATGTCTTGCTCGTGGCCTGACAAAATACCACGAATGCGTTTCTTTGCAATGTCCCAAATTCGAATCTGCTTGTCCTCGGCTCCAGTGGCCAAATACTTGCCATCAGGACTGAAACTGACTGAACGAATGTACAAATCACCATCACGGCCTGCATTGGCATCTTGAAGTACTGCAACTCGTGTGGCGTTTAATGTGTCGTAAATATAAGTTGCTTGATTACAACCAGCTGCAAGGAATCTGCCATCAGCACTGAATTTCACACAGCAAACGACGCTTCCATGATCAAATGTGTGAAGAAGATCCACTTTCAAGTAACGAGTTGCCTTGGGATTGAATCTACGGTGAAACTACAGTCAATCTCTAATGCCTCTCTCTAATACAGTATCTCAAATACGTACAAGGCAAACCAATCCTGGCCTTCCACCTTCATATTCGCGGGTACGCTTTCAGGGTTAATGTCACCAAGCGCTTCCGAGGCAGATGAATTGCTCACAAGAGGACCAGCCCCAGACTTGACAGGAGTAGAAGCAACTGGATATCACGAGTTAGCCATTGCACGCAAAGATGTCACTGGCTCATACTTACGTTGTGAAGGAGGTGGTGGTGGGGCATTGGATGGAAGAGGAGATCCACCGTTCATGTAAGGTGTTCCAGCAGAAGGATGAGGTGGTCCAGCTACTGCTGATGAGGGATGAGGTGGTCCAGAGGGCGGTGGGGGTCCAGCAGGATAAGATGGGTGATGTACAGGAGGTTTCGATTCCATCAAAGATGGTGGTGGTAGTGGTGCTTGCTGTTGCTGATATCCTGAAGGGCCTAGTTCAATTCATGTTGAGTGAGAAAAATTTCTGCAATTAAAGACGATTTTCTGTTAATGTCTATATACATACCACCGTAGCCGCCAGCTGAAGGAGGAGGGGGAGGAGCCACAGCGCTACTGCCATGTTGTTGAGGATGCTGAGACTATACGAAAAGAGTCAATTTCTACTTTTTGCAAGGTTTCCCGCTGTCTTTTATTTTTACCTGCTGGTCTAATTGTTGACGAAGTCTAGCAATTTCTTCCTCGTATCTAGAAAAAGGAGCATTCAATATCGAGATTCCGTACGCTGTTTTGCAGCAAATAGTTACTGTTTTTTGATCATTTGTTGGGCTCTTTCAAGGTCGAGCAAGTTTTGTTGGAATAGGTTCATCTCTTGAATCTGATTATTCACTAGATGGATATCAATACAACGCGCTTTTTTTTATATAGCCATCCACACATTCAACAAGACTTACTCTTGTGCTCGTACTCATCTCTTTGACTTTTGCAGACAATCACCTCTTGAGCGAGCTGATCGTATTCGCCTTTCACAGCATCTAATAGTTCAATCAAGCGACTGGGAGTGGGAGGCCCCATAGGTCGATGATTATACACAGACATGTTGATTTATATGGATGATGGATGCTTCTCGTCGTCAAATTATCGTACTCGATTCTTCTTGTTCTTCTCTTGACTTTCTTATTATAGTAAGCGAAAGAGTCAAAGTGGTCGAAAAGAAGGTCTATAGAATATGGAAAAAAGCAAGAGAGAAATACAAAAAAAGAAAGAAAAAAAAAGGAGCTCTTTAGTTCAATGGTGGGTGACGACCATCACATCATGGTGCAATTCGAAAACACTGATAAAGTTTCGAATCTATTGGATGTCCGCGCCATGTTCCTCTCTTATCACTACCAAAGATCTCCCATACAAGTACTGCAAGATCAGATAAATACGTTCTTTATTAAACAGTGCAGACTAATTCCAGCATTCTTCTTGGTATTGCCCTGACTTGATCATATCTGAAAAGTAGTTTTCCGCTTCTAATGCATCCAACCCTCCTTCTTTCATAAATGTCTGCTTGAATGCATAAGCTACCTCCCCAGGCATCTTATCCAAGGAGCCCGAAAGCACAATCTTGGCTTGCTGGTTTTCGATGAGATCCCACAAGAGTTCGGAATGCTGTCGAATCTTGTCTTGCACATAGACTTTGCCTTCTTGATCTCTTGAGAATGCTGTCAGCAAGACAAGCTGGCCGTTCTGTTCGTATTCTTTCCATTGATCCGCAAAGTAAAAGTCTTTGTCATGGTAACGGCAGCCAAACAAGAGGATGTTTTGAGTGGCTCCTTGCTCGACAATCCTTTCTTCTAAGAATGATCTCATAGGTGCAACGCCTGTTCCTGGCCCAATGGCGATCAAAGGTATATCTGCTGAGGGTGGCAGTGTCATTGTGCCCTTGGCTATGCGGACACGCGGTACGACATCTCCTTCTTTCCAGGTGGACATCCATTTAGTAAACACACCGCGGCGGATCTTTCTCATCTTGGTCTTGTACTTGACTACTGCAACGCATAGCTCCATGGATTGGGGATGCACATTCAAGCTAGATGCGATCGAGAAGGACCGAGGCTGTAATTGAGGGAACAAATCGAGCATGTAGTCAAATGGAATATCAAACGGTTTGAAATCAAACAAGACTTCGCCAATGTGTCGACGAGGTCTAGCACAGTACGCCCACATGTCTTCCTGTCCCTCGGGCGATGCAAATTCTCGCAACCGTTCCGTATGATTTTCATCCGTCGTAAAGTAAGCCAGCATCTCAAAGAATGATCTACGAGGAACACCAAACACATCCAAAAAGTATACAAATAGATCCCTGAATGTCATGGTTGATGGCCAGTGTGCTGGTAATGTGTGGAATTCATCGAAAGGCGTAAATCGAATCAGTTTATCAGCGTGCTCGGTCCAACCCAATTGCTCAAAGAACAAATCGACATCCTGCACTAAATTCTGTGGTGTAATTACAGCAATATCTCCAGGCTCATATTTGAAATCCTCGTCTGTGCACGTCAGCTCTATATGACGGACATCTTGAAAGTGATCGGCTGCTGTGATGCGTTCATTCTTCTGCACAACCAAATTAAATTCTCCAGCCAGTGTTGTTTGAGGTTGTGCTTGGCCATCAGAGATAAATTCCATCTTGAAGCTGGGCGGCAACAAGACATCGTCTGGGATTAGTGGCTTTGTCGTAGGGTATTTCTCCAACACGACATCCCATAGATTCTTTGCCCATGGTGCGAATGCACCGTCCAAGCTAAAAGAGTCTTTGTCAATCAAGGTCCCAACATAACCAACAACCATCTAATGTTACCCCAAATAATGTTGATCATCGCAGTCTCCTCTATCCACAATCATATTCGCACCCAATTGCAGCAATCTTTTGTATAACTTCTTTGATGGATAGTTGAACCTATGTACAATTGTTATTGGTCGATTTCAATGTATGACAATTAGTAAGAATCTGATTAGCAACCTACTTTCTGTATGAAGAATCGCCTAGTCCAAGCACTGCACAATCTAAATCACTCAAAATGTCATTTGGTAAGTTCTTCCGAAGTAGGAATCTCCAAAATTTCTGATTACATGGTTAAATCAAATCGAAAGCATGTCTTTCTGCCAAGCTATACCTTCATATTGGCAGGTTCTGCACCCTGGCCAGTAGTGGAACATATAAAAAAGACCAACTTTTCCTCTACAAATTGGCTCTATTGAAACAGATGGGTACAGCGAACTCTACATGTATTATTAATCATAGTACAATTACCTTGTCATAGTCATCCATGGCCACTACTTTCGTCTTGAAATGACGACGTCTTGCTTGTCTTGCCAAGTTTTCTGCTACATCTTGTGCACAGCCTGTTTCAGAGCCAAAGAGAATGAGAAGAGAATGATCCATCAAGTGTGTGGCAGATGAATGGGGAGAGCAAAGAGAAAGAAACCAAGCAGGCGAGATGGATTGATGGAGGAGGATGAATTAACAAAAGATTTGATTTGATTTTCCGGTCAGCCTAATTAAACTTGAAACCTGAACCTTCTACTTCAGGCATCGTGGAATAAGGCTGCTCCAGATCGTAAACTGTCCGCATTTCAGTGAAGGGCAGTATCGCATCTTACAGCGTTATTATGCTTTGTGGATAGATAGCCTTCTAAAGAAATTTTCTTTGTGGGCAGTTACCCAGCCTCGTAGACAGCGTTACATTTTGGTACACTTATGTTGAATTTGAATTCGCGTCATACGACGATTGAATCCATCAATAGCAGATGTATACAGAAAACTTAATATCAACTAATCAGAACAATTGACAGTTCAGAACTCCTTTCATAGTAGCTTCAAAAATAGCATTAAATTAAGGACTAGATAGACATTCATTTTACCAGCCAAACGTAATTCACATCCCGCTTGCCATCTGCTCCAGATTGGGCAGATTCCGGTCAGAACTGACACAATTGATCTAATATACCAGATTCGACTATTTCAGGTGTCATGATTACCCATACTCCCTTATGCATCCTAAGATTGCTTTTCAATGCGCATCTGATAATGCTAATTGCAAGAGGTGTCTTGAATGAACACATTGAGTAATGTATGAAAATAGTAGCTGACGATTTGGGCCAAAACGTCGAGTTTTTTTCATATGAAGGTCTCACAAAAGTAATTTCAGTGGTTGCTTTGAATCCATGGAAACATTTTGTTCTGATATATGCCATAGTGGAAGTTTTCATTTTTGAGGTAAAAACGCGATCGTTTAATTTTCGATGAAAACCATGAGGTACCCCTCATGGTTTTTGGTCATGTTTTTGAGGTTCCAAAAAAGTTGAGCAGCGGTGTCAGTAAGTAAGTGTTAGATCAAAGAAATGGTTTGGTGCTATTCCGGCAGTCTAAATCAGCTTCTAAAGCGATAAAACAAGACTCAAATGTACTCATATTTCGCTATGATTTGCATATTTTTGCTTGAAAACAGGTAATGAGGATATGGCGTCTGTCCGTTTATGAGATCTTCTCAATAATACAATCGCAAAGCATCGCAGAAGAGCCAAATCCGCAAGAAAAAGTTATGTTTGGAACGTTCTCATATAAGGACAGAATGTGAAATTGCAAAGTTTCAATAGGAATTGGTAGGATTGAAGTAGATAATTGGGTGTTATCGCAATCAAAGATATACTTGTATGCATTCGATGCAAATGCAACAAACAGACTTATCACAATATGAGCTTAACAAAAGCATTGAGGTACGATCGGTACTATAGTAGAAACCAGAGCTAAAAGGCATGACAATTGTTTGCATTAATTGTCGTACAGAACCAAGTTACGAAAAGATTGCCGACCTGGTGTTAAAAAGCGAATTATTGTAATACAATACGTAATCCATCGTCTGTATACAGTATACTTTAGGTAGGGCTCAGTCCATAGATGGATCTTAAGACTACATGTGAACTAATCTGAACTACAGAACAAAGACAGACCTGAGTTTGTTGCTGATTCAGATTCATGCAGTTTGTATACACCAAATCAAAGAATGCTCCAACTTTATATAGATGAAAAGCATGAAAATCGCATTGTGTTTATGTATATGTATATATATATCTGTTTCAATGAGAAAAAAAGCGGTCTGTGGCACCTTCATTTACACCAATTTGACAATCTACAATCACAAAAAATCCATGTTCATGTGCCTTACTGTATATACACATCAAAATTGAAACCAATTGAATTCATGTGCACATAAATGAATCACGTCAAGACTTGGCTGAGAGTCTCTTTATGATTATGGTTGAGATGAGAATAGCAAAGTTTACAAAGATTGTTTCAAAATAAACAAAAATTAAGGAGAGAAGCGGGAAAAGAAGCATGGGGCATTTGTTTGTTTATTATGCTATATTCTTAAGCTCATATTCTTGTTGAATGCTAACACTAAAGAATTGAGATGTTGGATTTACTGAGCCCAAATGTGATATAAATACTCTCTCTCATTTCAGTTTTCTTGTCTCTTTTCCTCAACACTTTATACTTCTTTCTATTGCAGTTATAAACCAAGAATTTCTGCTTTGAAGGATATAAAGCTTTCTTACAACATCATCCCAAAATGATACGAGACACTGGCCAACGACCTCCTGTTCTACATAAAGGTTGTAATTCTGCCAGTTGTTGTTCTCCAGCAAAACTTTGGCGTACACTTCAATCACTAGTCAAAGGTGATGACAAGAAGGAACTCATCAAGTTTTTCAAAGATGATCGTTTAGAGCACATTGTCCGAGTTGCCCTGACATCTAGAATCACAAATGATGCTGCTCTTTATCCTCCATCTCAGCAACACAAGGTGATCCGACTTACGGCGACAAGGGAATCCATGTTGTGCCTTGGCAAATCATTCACTGATCTAAATTTACTTCAATTGGCTCTGATGACAAGTTCTGAATCCATGGTCATGAGTCTTTTGGCTCAATTAAAACTTCATGCCAGTCCAGCTGAACTCAAGCACTTTGTCAACCATGTTTGGGGCCAAGGAAACACTAGCTTACATTTGGCTGTATTTCTCAAAAGGCATTCGGTGGTGAAGGCTTTGCTAGACCTGGGATGCATATCCGATGTCTCCAATGCAAGGAACAAGCGACCTGTTGATTGCTGTTTTGGTGATCAAGCCATATTGGATCTATTATTGTGCCACGATAACAAAAAAGTACAGCCAGTGGTAGCAGCAGCCAAGAAACAACAGATGGTCGACCTGAGGAAGAGTGAAACTGTTTGTTGTGCACCACCCACTGTAGTGGAACAAGCCAAGGCTCAATTGATTCTAGACCAACCACCACCAATGAAAACTGAGCTATTGCTTACCTCAAAAGAAAACGCTCATGCGCATATCAATGATCTAGCTTGCCTCCATCATGGTTATTTGTTGTCAGCTTTGAAACATCCATCATTCTCTTTTGTGCAACCAAATCAATGTATCTCTTTGGCTCAATTGAAGAAACCTCCTGATATAATCAAAGATTATGCTACTTTTGATGTCGCTGCTTACTAACAACATTGCCGACAAACAAACACCTTCCTTTCTTGCCCCCCTTACTTTCCTTGTGATTATACTGTTTAATCATATGTTTTTATTTCATCCCTTCTGAAAATAGCTCTGTTATTATACCTTATTCTATACATATATTAATTCTTTCTCTCTGTGTGTGATTATATATTTTTCTTAATTCTATGCCCTTTCATACTATGATTGGAACTTTTTGTAGACAAACCCCTCCCTCTCTTCCTCTTTCTTATCCTCCTCTTATCCTTTATGGGATATCCTTCAACTGAAAATGAATCA